>MU004419.1:0-100491 GCA_010405375.1 Lophiostoma macrostomum CBS 122681 | reverse complement strand
GCTTAAATTCTAGCAATACTATAAGGATAATAAGATTATTACTCTCTATATACCTCTATATTTATTATACCTCCTATAGCTACTTAATATAGGCTATTTCTCGCCTCTAAAGAAGGTGTATAGATGCTAAGCTAAGGATCTAATACGTAACTATATTAACTATATTACTAAAATTAAGTTCCTACCTTGCTTTATTGTAGCTTTTAAGGCTTTAATTACTAAAAGTAATATTAAGGGAGGCTTTTAAGGCGCTAGCTTAGTTCCCCTTAACCTAGAAGCGGTAGTATTAAAGCTTGATGTTAGGTTGTAAACTCTACTACTAGTTACTATAAATTATAGTAAGTAGCAGTTACAAATACTAAAAAACACCCTAGAATTAGGGTTGTAATTAACGCTAGTAAAATAGAGGATTCAAAGGCATATAGATAGTTCCCTAACTTTAATAGTTAAGGCTGTTGAAAAGCTTACAAAAGGCGCTGAGATAATGGCGCATTCTCTAGTATTAATGACCAAGCGCAACGCTAAGCTTTAAGCTACCAACAAGGCTACTATATAATGTAAATCGCATAAAAGAAAGCGTATACAGCGCGAGGGGGTTCTAATAGCTAAAGAAGGCCTATAGCTAGCTACTCTACAGGACTTTAGGATGCGTAGTAAAAGGAAGAAGGTAAAGAAGAGGGGGCGCGCTGATGGAGGCGAATCGACCCAACGGCGCTGTGGACGCTGTAGCGAGCCTGGGCACAATAGAATAACTTGCAAGCAGCCTGTACAAGTAGATTCTATATAGATTATACTATTACAATTTTTTATAACTAGTTGTATTAGTGTTGTACTATTATATATAGTTTAGATTCTGGTAGGGTCTTGGCACTTTCGGACACTCGCTTGGGTCGGACACTCGCTTGTGAAGTACGTTATTAGGAGAAGTCTATAATGAAACGAATTGAAAAACAAGAAGAGATCTAGCTTGGTGTAGTAATAGTTGCGCTATGGTAAAGTATCAAAGTTAAAAACCAAAGTACTTAGAAGTGCCTAGAGAAGTAGGGGGCCGTCATTTGCTGGAATTTAATCCGATCGTACGTCATATATCGTTCCTTTTGATGCAGGCGGCCACAAGGCGTTAGAAGACTGATGGCTAATAGAACCTCCAAAGTGCTAACGGAAAGAGTTCCATGGCCCCGCACTGGCCCGAAACGTCCCAAGCTGGTCGCCGCTTGCGATTCACCACCGATCTCTGGATGAAATGCGATGAAACATGCATATATAATACCCACTTACTGTTGCTATCCAGGTGCTCGGCGAGAGAAGGTCAGACTTCAGGACGAGTGCAGAGGTCACTAAGTAAGATCGTTGAGGTATTCCGTATTGTCAGAGCTTCTGCTGGGCTCATATCTGAGCATTACCTTGAGCCGTAATCTGGAGAATCAAGGATGGTGAGTTGAAAAAGCTGGGTTGCGGAGCAGCTTGTTTGCCACATACGCTAGATTATTACGTAATCCAATCACCTGATCGATCACCTGATCGGACCATGTCCAACTTTGGAAACTCGAGTCGCACACACAAAGAGAGAGAGAGAGTAGAGCTTGGATCGAAAGAGCCTTGCATCAAAGTGTCGTCCGTTGAGTTTGATTTCTTTCGGTGTTGTAAGTAAGGGTCCGTGGACCTCTACTCCAAGGTACGCCCCACCCGTCTCCATGCTAACGTTCAATGTCCAGGATAAGGGTGCCACTGGCTTGTCCGATAGAGCTCATGATAACGCAAGGTTAGTTGCCTCTATATCTTTCCACAAATTTGGTACAAGCTAGCAATTTTTAAGTATATAATAAATCCCTCTGCTGCTGCTATTCATCAAAACCACGGACTACTATGTCAGCCCTAGGTAAAGTGGTTGCCAATACTACCTCCTTCTGGTATCGTTATTCCAATGTTAACAAGCAATCCTCTCAGACCAATCACAAGAGCTTCGGATGGAACTCAGAACAACAAAGTAAAATTTCTAAGCCCGGGGGATTTCAACCCGGGAACAGTCTGCCTCACACTAGTATACCTTTCTCCCAAATTATGCCACAATATATACATCAGGAATCTGACTCCTCCCCTCCCCTCTCCTCTACTCACTCTCAATCCAACGCCAAAATCAACTCACTCGCCCTCTCCGCCGCAATCATAACGCCAAACACGGGATTCGTCGTCAACGGCGGGACTATACTTGCATCCACCACATGCAGATTATCCATACCGAGCACCTGCGTATTGGTATCAACACATGTCTCAAACCGACAGCTCGAGCTCCAGTGCAGGACGTTGCCCAGGGTGTACTGGCTCCACGTCGATACCCACGTCGTCAGCTCTTCGAGCGTGCTGTTCCGTGCGATGAGATGCGGAGTCAGAGATGCAGGCAGCGCCGCGAAGATGTTGTGGATGAAGGTGGCGACAGCGACGGCGTCGCGCTTGTCCGTGTAGAACGGTACGGAGGCCCCGGCGAGACCGCGCTCGTCTAGAACGACTTTGCCGGTCGAGTGCAGACCCGAGGTTCCGTAAACGTTCAGTGTGATGGTGTTGTTGGCGGTGAAATCCAGGGCGCCTGACGAGTCAATTGTTCCTTGGCATCCGATGGTGCCGTTGCCGTCAGGAATCATGTCCCAGAAGGCGCTGGTCTGGGAACCGAAAGAGTACGGTCCCGATCGCTTGGTAAGGTAGAGCTCCTTGTCTGTTGTTGGTGGGTTGTCGTAGCTGTACTCGTATGACGTGATGTTGGGGCTTGTCAGCTCAATGAAGGTGTTGGGGTTGTCGAACAGCTTGTCGCCGACGGCGGTGTTGTTGATCCAGTCGGAGGAGGAAATGGACAAGACTCCATTCGTAGTGAGATTGGTGAGGGCCTCGGGATCCCCAATTCCGGATACCATCAGAAGTTGAGGGCTTGCGAGCGCACCGCCGCTGAGAATGATACGGCCACTTCCGGAGCATACACTATAGCTGGTTTCAGTGCCATTGGTGCCACCGACTATGACAGCGGTCGCCGTCTCTCCATCTCGATCCACCCGCGTGACCCGGGCTCCAGTCAAAAGCGAAAAGTTTGGCCTGTCCAGAGCTGATTGCAGATATGTCTTCACGGGTCCGCTCCTCTGTCCGCCTTCGTAGTTGTACTCCGGATGGCCAAACACCTTGCTCTTGTCATCTGCGGCATCATTGATGGTCACTTCGGCGTACCCAGCACCCTCTACTAGCCATTCCCTTGCGACTTCAAATCCGGACTGGAGATACCGCTTCCCATCTTGAGATGGGTTGTCGGTGAAAGGCTGCTTGGCACGAACCTTCGTAATGGCATCCGCTACATCCGCGCTCTTCCAATTTTCCGGGAAGTAAGTGTCGAAATCGCTTGCTGGTGGCTGGAAGAACAAGCCCGCATTGATGGCTGTGCATCCTCCAAGTGTGCAACCTGAAAATGAGTTCAAGTAGTCGCTCGAACACGTGAGGTTGTCCTGCGTCGCGAAAATGGACTTGTACAGTCCAGG
Source organism: Lophiostoma macrostomum CBS 122681 (assembly GCA_010405375.1). Classification (NCBI taxonomy): domain Eukaryota; kingdom Fungi; phylum Ascomycota; class Dothideomycetes; order Pleosporales; family Lophiostomataceae; genus Lophiostoma; species Lophiostoma macrostomum. Next base: position 96,976 of record MU004419.1, on the reverse strand, counting down.
TACGTCTACACGACTGAGATCCGTTCCATTAAGCCACGATGGGCGCTTGCGTCCGCCCGTAATGTAGTACGATGCACCACCTTGCTCAAGCAGCAGCGTTTTCTTTCCAGCCTCGCTCATGCGATCGGCAACCACGATGCCTGCGGGGCCGGCGCCTGCATAATTCGCATTGATCAGCTGCCGTTCCCTTTGGAATCTTCTTACGCTGTCCTTTTGTCAAAGGCTGCTGCAAGGCTCTTGACTTACCAACGACAATAACATCATAAGCATCTGCCTCGCATTCCGCGACCACAGCACCCAAACTCGCCAGCCCAGCGAGCGAGAAAACGAGGCTCTTCATTCCGATTCCCGACACCATTGTCACGCTTTCCTTTGCCAGCTGTCAAGAATCTCGAAAGGTGGCCCAGCGCGCAGGGAAATATATGACAGGCAGCATGCGGCGAAAATCTTATATATCCCAGGAACTCGGAAAGGGGAATTTGGACGGCACTGAACGGGTCCCGAGTCAGCAGGTGGCAGGGATGCGACGTCCCGGAAATATCATCAGCGGGAGCGTGCGCGGGCGGTCAGCTCAGCGCAGCCTTCCCGCGCGAAGGATGCGTTTGGTTATTTCGTCAAACGGGCGGAGCAAGACCCTTTGTGTCGCGCTAACTGCATTTCAGGCTGTTAGAGGTAGAGATTTTCGTCAGCTTCCGCGGGCTGTCAGCGAAGAGGTGAGATTCAGCCGAGCGGAGCTCTTGGTGGAACTTGTACCACAGCAGAGGTCAGACCGAGGTCATACGGCAACCAACGGTCATGTGTTTGTAGAGCAGCATACAGGCATGGTCACGACAGCATGTTTCCACAGTATCCAGTGGGGCTTCTACAAAGCCCTAAGTGCAGCTCAAAGGGAACGGTCTCAGGGAATTCTTCACAAGGCTTGCAGGGAAGATTTCGCTGCAGGCAGCATGTGCATGCGATCATCAATCATTCATACCTCTATTCCCAAACCACGACGCCTACCCATTTTGAAAGCCGGTCTAATATACAATTGGTATTCCAACCAAGTCATGACGCCTTGTGGTCATGCGTAACAGCTATTGCGTCTGTACTAGTACTCATCGGCTCGTGAATACTCTCTTCCTCAATAGTCCTCCTCTCCTCTTCTGTCCTATACAACGAGTTCCTTCGATATCCTGGCATGGGTGCGTCTTCGTCCTCTTCCCCATTGGAACCCGATACAACTATATCTGTTCTGCGCTGCACACGGATCTGCTTGTGCTCATCGCTGAGCTGCTGAAACGGATGCGATCCGTCTTCGCCTCCGTTCTGACCTGTGCGGGACTCCCGAGTGCACGACCGAGAGGCCTGGGTGAGCGATAAGATCTTCGCTGCGACAAAGTCGTACATGTAACGAACGTAGGGAAGACACGCTGTGGTAATGCCGATGCTGTGTAACCGTTAGTGATGAGTTTTCAGGTGTTGCACGTGTACAGTGCAGGAGGAACGTACTGTGATTCAAGAACGATGATCATGCAACCCCATACTCCGTACCTCGAGTAGTCTTTCGTTGAGTACATTACTATCAGCAGCGACAGGCGAGTGAAGCTTAGGCCGATGTTCCTATAACGGTCAGACTCGATACAGGTTAGATACGAAAGAAGATAAAAGAGATTGATCTCGATATGTACTACACCGTGCCTTGTGGCAGGCAATGGAGGGCACAAGGTACTGTACCCCGGCGTCGTGCAAGTGTTCATCAACAAATGCCAGCTGGCCCATAACGTAGAAGAATGTAGCGACTTACACGATGCCCACCGAGAACATAGCTATGAGGCCAACTCGCTGTCGCATCGGAAGGTTAAGATTGTAAAGGTAATGCGCTGGCCATAGATATACGACTATATCAAACGTGCTGTTGAGAGTAAGAATCGCATAGTCCTGGTTCTTCGGGTCGATGCATTTCCGCGTGATATCGTGTCGCCAGTAACCCTCGATAGGACTGCATTGCAGCAACGTCGTCAACGACGCCCACAGCGCGTATGCTCCTTGCAGCGCGAATAGGCCGTAGCAGAACCACTTGTTCGTCTGCGCAGGAAACAGGCGCAGATATGTGAGCACAATTGACGACCGGATGAGACAGTAGCACACTGGGAACAAAGTGAAGCTAGCCAAGCTCAACTTCCCCAACGGTTCTCCCCAAGCAGGCTGGAGTTCCACCTCGTCTGATCCGTAGCCAAAGTCGAGCATGTGCAGGATCATCACAGTGATAGCGACGGCCAGCGCCACTCCGACTACCAGTATCGCATCGTCCTGCGGGCCGGGACGTTAGCCATCATGCGCCATGCCGCAAGCCAATTGTCGCACTTACTAAAGATAACGTGTTTCTATACACTCGGTTGATGAGCCGCACGATCGTGAACAGTAGGGCCAGAATCAACGTCGTGATTTCGACGCCACGAAGCAGCACGTAATTCGGTGTGCCCATGGCCGTCGCGCGGATGGCGGCCTCATCAACCGGCCGGAGTGTCGAAAAGCAAACTAGAGCTGGCAGACTGGCGGGTGTTGAAGAAGCGAGGGAAATCGGCTTGCGTAATGTGGAGTTTGTGGATCAGTTGCACCCTGGCCCCGCTTGAAGCACTAGGCCTATCAGTGCTTATGAGGCTGTGATCCTGCGCGGTTGGATTGATTGCAAGTTCGTTGCACTGTGCGCGACGCCTCCTTTGTAGTTGTTTTTAGTGTAGGCGACCAATGCCATGAGGAAGGGGCAGTGGGCCTCAATTATCGTGCTCTCTATGAGCTGAGGGCAAGTTTAGAGGCTCAAATCTCGAGGTCTTCATGATACAAACCCCGGGTTGCTTGTCGTTCGATCCTTCCATTTTCGCTTCTCCCAAATGCTTGTCCGTGTGAACAGCGAATAGGCAGCCAGGCCGGGGAATTTAGTTGCATGAATAAATTATAAGGTTTGATTGCTAACACGAACCGCGCTAGCTCACCTGGTATTTTATCTGATCTCCATAAACCTGAAACTATCCTCTGCTACTACGACCTGTCGCGGAAAAGAACCGAGAGATTCGTTTTGTGCTTCATCAGCTGCCTTGGCCCATAAACGTTCGACCAGTAGACGGAATCTAGGGATCTTTCATATGTGTGACGTTCTATGTCCATCTGGGCACTTCTCATATATTGATAACACCACCTTGATTTTTAGACTCGCATTACTGGTGGCAATTGGCACCCAAGCTACCACTGAAATGCACCAGCAGCAACCTTGATTGCTATCAATGAACTCATACAAAGTAAGAATACTGAAGTATGTGTTTTAGACTGCACCAGCTAGGTTCTAGTCGAAAGGCCTCGTTCAGGGAATGGACGTTGTCTTACGATGGGAATGGCGTAACCGCCATCCTAACCTTCAACAACTCATGCTTGACAATATCATCCTTCTTCTTCTCCAGCTCATCGACATCCCACGCGACATTGAAATACCGACCAGCCAGCCAATCCCTCCTCTCCTTGCTCAACCACACAAATGCGTCACCACCCAACTCCACCGTATCATTCAGAAGCTCATGAAACGCTTCCGGGATTCCTCCCAGTGCCAACTCCGTCTTCACACTTCCAGGCTGCACGCCATGCACCAACAAACCTTCTTCGCCATGCTCCTTCTGTAGAAACTCACATAGGCGCAGAACAGCGAGTTTGCTGGTCTGATAGCTCGAGGCTCCATCTCCGAGGATATGCGCCCCAACACTGGCCACGTTGATGATAACCTTGTGGCTGGACTTGAGGACGAGCGGGAGGAAGGCGTGCGTCATGAGGTATAGGCCTTTGACGTTGACTTCCCAGTCCGTCCACCACAGATCTGGATCCGTCTCGCCTAGCTTCTTCCATGGAGATAGAAAGCCGGCGTTGTTCACGAGGATGTCAAGTTTGCCATCGAATGCTTCGGAGACTTGTTCTGCGGCTGCGGTCACGCTGGCACGGTCCGCGATATCGAGGTTTAAAGTCACAACTTTGGGCTCAGGTTTTCCGACGCTCTTTGCGGCGGATTTGACAGCGGTTGCGACATCGGCGAGTGATGAACGTGCGCCGAGAGCGATTCCAGATGCGCCGGCACGGGCGTAGCTTATTGCGGCGGCTCTTCCGATGCCTGGTCGTGGGCCGATAAGTCAGGAACGAGTTCTTGGAAGCGCGCAAGTATTGAGGAACAGAGATCATGTACCTTTAGACGCTCCCGTGATCAAGACATACTTTCCACTTAGGTCCGTTTTGGAGGAGTCGATGGACGGATACGTGTCGTTGTGAATAGTAGGAACAAAGTTCTTGCCTAGAATCATGTGAGCTCAGCATGAGAAACGAAACAGAGGTGGGCAGATACCGTTGTTCTGTAGCTCTTGTCCTGGGTCTTGCGACATGATAGCGTCGTGTATTTTCTACTTCTGGCAGTTCGTACGTACTTATAAGGTACTGTCCAGCTTTTGTATAGCCAGAAAATGTAAGGCTTTCCAGCCAACTGAACGATATCATGCTTGTTAATGCCGATAAATCCGAGATCCTGCATTTCGCATACCTAGGGTAACCACAAGCTCAGAATGTCCCTTTTGGTGAGAGGACAATCAGTCGGTTCAGGTTCCCAAGAGACTACATTACACGGTATTCGCGCAGTCTCATTGGCCACCGAAATGTATCGGAGTGTTTCGATCGCCCCGAACGCCGCTTAACTCCGTAGCGTAGGCGCCCCGCGTTCGCGGGAGATGACCTGGCGCTGTATCAACCCGTTGCACGAATACTTGAGCGGACACGCTGAAGCATGGATCCAGACAGTTGAGGAGGTGTTCTGGTGTTCTCGAAGAGTGTAGAGCACTCGAGCCGGTTCAGAGGATGCCTCCGCTCCATGAGTGTGGGAGTATCGAACCCGGACGATGGAAGGCAACCCACGAAGAAAGCGATCGAAAAGTCAGTCGAGGCCGAAGTGCCGTGAGTGTTTATCCTAAGGGTAAGTGCCACGTTACATTTCCTTTGCCGTCGAAATGGGTACGTAGTCAACACGCTGAGGTCTGCAGGCCATTTAGACAAGATTCCGACTCCTCAGATTCTTCTTCTTCGATCGTATAGCAAGCCATAGTAACCAACGAAAAATATGGAAGCAAGCTTCAAGTGTGGGGTGTAAAAAAATTTGCCTCCGAAGAGGACATGCATAGATGTCTAGGCTCAGACAGTTTGTCCTCACTGCCACAGCCAGCCTAAGCCCGCTGAAAAGATCCAGATTCGTTCGAAAGGGGAAAAGGGAAGGCACCAGCAGGAGTGGAATTTCAAATGTATGGCGGGCGGTGAATCAGCACGGCGGCGAATCAGCCAAATCTCTTGAACCTGTCAAACCTCTTGAACCAGGCCCCGTAGCCTTCGATGCCCACTCGCCAACCGGCCTACGTCGCCCATACTGTTCTATCTAGGTGCTACCAAGGAAGGAAGCTCATCTGCGACCCTCCAAAGACAGGGAGGGAAGGATAACGGATGCGCTTTAGCTAAAGCCAGGACGAATATCAACTATAAGATATAGGATACAGTCAAGCCCAGGCTCGCGAGCGTCCTACCATAGAGGTGGTAGCTTACTCCATTATCAACACTGGCGGACTCGCCACGATGAGAATAAATCTCCAGTGCCAGAATCACGCCCCGCCAAGGTCCCAAGGAAGGAGCACGCTCAGCAACCTGTAATGACAGGAAGAGTGATGGATGCGCTTTAACTACCTTGACCCAGGGCATATAGCACGCTAGAAAGCCAAGGATCATCGCGAGCGTTCTACTGTGAAGTAGCTTACACCATCACTACACGTTGAGCGGACTGATCTCAGCGGAAGTAGAGCCTTGCACACGTGGCGGATGAAACCCTAAGTCTAGACACATAGACTCCGGTGTCTCAACCCACTCTGAGAGGTCCCTGCCGTGCTTACTCGTGCTCGTCCAAGGTCCTAGGATAGAGTGCAGTACGAACGTCTTCGAGGACAAGTCCCGGGCGGATACTTTGCAGGCACCTCCAAGTAGGTAAACCCACATAGAAGGCCTGCGCCATATCCATCGCCCACCGTGCACTGGCCCTACAATGCGGTCGTATGGCGCACCGCAAATGCTGATCTCGTCCAGGTTGATTCGTGGTCGGGTATGTTGGTGTAGAAGTTCGGAAGATGAGGGAGGTTGTCGAGGGCGGCGGTGAGCGCGAGAAGCAGGTGTTTATGTAGGTTAACACGTTAGCCTAGTGTTGGCCCGTGCGGCAACCGTGCTCACGTGATACCCACGGCACGTGCATCGGTCCATGCAATTCGTGGTCCTCACCGCGTACATTTCTTCTAGTGTATCGCACATTCTCGCACAACCTACATCAGCACCTCAGGAATGCCTCGAAAGGGTGGCCGCGGCCGAAGAGATATCTCAACTAGCACCGCACCAACATCAGACCACGATCACGATAACACGACTCCTAACTCACTTCCGATAGAGTGCGTATCAGCGCGTGATGGCCTGAAAACCCCTCCTACGCTACCTGGAAAAATCAAGATCGGGCGTGACGAGAGAACTCCCGGACGCTCACACCAGCTGCCTCCGCCTGTCAGAAAGCGCAAGTCCAGCGCATTATCTCCAGATGTGACTACCCACCGGAAGCGAGTCAGAGCATCGCAAATGAACCACCATCAGAAAGATCTGCGGCGAAATAAAGAGGAGAAGCGGTTTCCATTCCTCAGACTCCCAAGCGAAATTCGCAACATGATATACCGGGAAGCTCTCAGAATCATGGGCGATCTGGAAAAGCGTCATCGTCATGAGAATGCTCAGAATCCTTGGGGACGAATCATTCTTTATCTACCCCTTACACAGGCTTGTCAGCAAGTTCGAGCCGAATTTAGGCCTCTATGGATGGACAGGTTTGCGGTCTACCAAGCTGAGGTTACAAGTTATATCGGAAGCTTCCTGAAGCGCCCGACATATGATTCCAGTGTCAACAGTCAAGACATGTATACAAGCACGAGAGGAACATTTGTACTCTCTGCAGGATGCAGAGACGTACCGGGTGACTTGCTCAGCCTTGTGCAGCTGCGCATGGCTTGTCCGGAATACAAGCTCAAGTTCAACGTAAGAACGGCCTCGGCATCCGAACTCCAGTCAGCAATCCGCCGCATTGTCTTGAACACCAATCCAACATGGAGGAAAGACGTGATGGAAGGGAAGATCACAGGCATAAGAGTCGAGGGCAAGTGGGAACTCCCACCAGATTGGAGTCCACGCGATATGGGCCCACATATACAAATCTATCTCCCCAGGACATACTATCGCTCGTTGACCTTCCTTGTTCGTGGCTTTTTGCTCGCGGATCTATCCCTCATATTTCTCAGAAATTCGGATTTGAAAGAGGCAGACGATGAGTTACTAGAAAAGATCAAGGCATATCAGGCACAAAAGCGATTGAGCAAAGCATAGGTATCCTTCGTCTTGGGGGCTGAGGCCGTTATAAGTAGCTATATCAAGGTAGATGAAGCTCCGTGTACTATCCACTCTTCAAGCAACGTTAGGGCCGCATCCACCTCTACCCCTGTCCTCGTCCCTTCCTCTCATTCTCACACTACCTTAGACCTAAACTCTTGATACAATTGATCCACCCCTGAACTCCGAAATTTCTCACCCCAAAATCACAAAACTAGAGAATAATCGGATTCAAAGACGTACCTCCCTACCAAACTCAACACCAGGCTCCCCCCTACACTCCCCCGCCCTAACCATCTCCCCATTCTCCACAACTCTCTCCCCAACCCGAATTTTCAAATCCACCGCCGGCATAAACCCCTCAGGGATTACAGGAGACGGGTACAGATTCGCTGCGTGTAGGGAAGGGAGCAGGCATTCAGATGTTATTCTATCTTAGAATCGTTGGGTATCGTGTTTGCACTATCAGCAATGCGAGTACTTGGACGGAGCGGAATGGGGGTATTATGGTGAGATGGTACGATAACATTTGGATACGCATGAGAATTCTGTCTTCGACGACGATCTTCGATGCCTTTGAGTGGTGGGAGAATTAGTGTCGCCAAGTCCGTTGCGTGCGTAAAGTGCGTCGCTTAAGTGTTTGCCTAGCCACTGAGTGCTGTTCTTGGCTTGAATAACATTCAGCTTGAGGTGTAGCGGTGTAGGATGGTATTACGAGAAAATAGTGCGACATAGCGTATACCAAAAGAACAGCTGCGGGAGCTTGCGGTGCGCGATTGAGGGCATAGAGAACTACCCGTGGACGTAGTCGGCCCGTATCAACCTTGAGAACCCATTTATGCTGGCAGATGTCCCTTGCTCAGATAGTAATCAGGTCGTCAAACCTGTCTCCTTGAGACATCTGCAAAATGATCGACATCCACCTCCCCGAACTAAACTTGCTGCTTTTCTTTCCCTCCCCCACGAAGCTCCCATCTTAAACCACCATCTTAAAATCCGGATGCCGATCATCGTTCCTGACCCCCTCAAGCCCATCACACCTCCCCCTCTCCTTATCCCCATTCAACTTCCTCACCCAGACCACATTCGCCGCAACAAGGTATCGCTCGTTACTATTGCTCAGTTCCCATTCGATACCCCATCATGCACACCACTACGCTGCAATCCGATAATGCTCTTCTCTTCTCTTCTCTCCTCTCCTCTCCTCTCCTTCATCCCCACCCACTCAGCCCTACTGCTGCATCTCCCTCAAATCCCTTGCGACTTCGAACTCCGCATCCGTCTTCGCCCTCACCTGATCCACCTCCACACCCTCCGCGACCTCGACGAGCGTCAAACCCGCCCTCTCCCCCCCTCTCTGCACCTCAAAAACCGCCAAATCCGTAATAATCAGACTAACACACCTTGCCCCCGTAAGCGGCAACTCGCACTCCTGCACAATCTTACTCTTGCCATCTTTAGCCACATGTTCCGTCGCCACGACCACCTTCGTCATATCCGGATTCCCCACAAGATCCATGGCCCCGCCCATCCCCTTAAACACCTTCCCGGGGACCATGTAGTTCGCGAGGTCGCCCGACGCGCTGACCTGCAGCGCGCCGAGGATGCTGACATCGACGTGACCGCCGCGGATCATGCCGAAGGATTCGGCCGAGTCGAAGGTCGAGGCGCCGGGGAGTAGGGTGACGGTTTCCTTACCGGCGTTGATGATGTCCGGGTCGAGTTCTGACTCGGTCGGATGCGGGCCCATGCCCAAGATGCCGTTTTCGCTCTGCAGCCAGACTTTTGTGCCAGGCGGCACGAAGCCGGCGGCGGAGGTTGGGATGCCGACGCCTAGGTTGACGTAGTAGCCGTGCTTGAGCTCTTTGGCTGCGCGTTTGGCGATGCGGGTCCGGCGTGCGGCGGCGTCGTTGGGGGGTGCGGATTTGCTGTTTTCTTCTTCAGGGTGGCGCAGTTTCTTGATTTCGATTTGTTTCGGGGCGGTGGAGGGGACGATGCGGTCTACGAAGATGCCGGGCAGGTCGATGTCGTTGGGGTTGAGCGAGCCGATGGGTACGATATCTTCGGCTTCGACGATTGTGAGACGGGCGGATTTTGCCATTATGGGACCGAAGGCTTTGGTTGTGTATCTAAGATATCGTCAGTATAGAGGATTTCGTCAAGGGACTGCAGGACTACCTGAAGACACAATTCCCGGCTTCATCAGCTTTGTGCGCGCGTATTATGGCAACATCGCCAGTCAAAGCGGTCTCCATGAGATATGTCCGCCCATTGAATTGTCTGGCCTCGCGCGGAGTCCCGAATCCGATCGCTTTGCCCTCACTATCGAACTTGGCAGGTATCTTGCCATCTTGCAGCAGCGTGTTGACGGCGGTCGGGGTGTAGAAAGCCGGGATGCCAGCACCACCAGCGCGAATCCTTTCTGCCAACGTCCCCTGCGGACAAAGCTCTATCTCGATTCCACCACTCAGGTATTGCTTCTCCAGCGCTTTATTGTTCCCGAGAAAACTTATGATGAGCTTCTTCACCTGCCCAGATTTCGTGATAAGCGCGAGTCCACCTACGTCCTCAATGCCTGCATTGTTGGATACAGCGGTCAGGGAGTGTAATGATGATCCACGATCCCGGATTGCGGTAATGAGAGTATCTGCGACACCGCATAGTCCGAAACCTGCACTCAGAATTGTAGCACCAGACTGGATGTCTGCGACGGCTTCGTTTGCGGATCCGAACAGTTTGGACTTGGAGCGGTCAATGACAGGCGCGCGATCTGGTGGTGCTGTTTGCAGTCTTCTCCGTTGCTGGTATGAGACTGTTGATGTACTGGTTACGTATGCAGGCCGTAATTGCAGCGGTATCGTCCTGTGGGTGCATATTCTTTTGGGGATTGCCCGACAAAGCAAGCGCGAAGCTGTAGGAAGGCGCTCCATTGCGAAACGATGAAATGGGAGAAGACGAAACTGACAGAGAGGGACACCCGTAGTTGCGATTGATGTAGGTGTCGTGAAGTCAAGCTCCGGAAATGGTCGGGCATAGGGTTGGAGCTCTGGAGCTTTCGAGGTCAAGCTTGCCGATGACGCTTGCAAGGAAATGGCCGACGTGAAATGTGGGGTGTCGTCCCGGCACCAGAAGAAGCTCCGAGGAGGGGTGCAACATCTTTGGTGTCGACAGCTTGCAGGGGTGCTTCCAGAACCGAGGCAAGTGTTCGTTGGAGGGACTCTTGAGACGCTTAGAAATGATACGATTTAGGGATGGAGAGCCAGCGGTACCAGTTTTGATGCCGGCATTTGAATGCGCGAAGATGTATCTCCTCCGCCGACCTACCCCGGCGGTATCTTACTGTCCAATTCGCTTGATAATAACAAACATTTCTCCGAATATGTCTGAGCGTGGTGAATCTCGTTCTTTCCACGTGTTTGGTGTTCATCATGGCAGTGGCTGTTCCTCAGATGACTCCAGTCAAGCACATCAAGCGCAAAGAACCCTTTTGGTTAGGGTAAGTCCGGCTCCTTACGAACGAAACGAACGAACGATGTTCGAGTTCTGATCAGTGTCCTCAGCGGTGCGGCGGCATCCATGGCAGCATGTTGCACACATCCTCTGGATCAGACCAAGTATCGGATGCAGGTCCTTTCGACACGAATCTCCTTGATTGAAGCAGTGCGAGCTTTTGCTATCCGCGATGGCATCTTCTCTCTCTGGACGGGTATTTCGGCGTCGATCCTTCGACAGTCAACATATAGCACCACGAGGTTCGCCTTGTACGGCTACTTCTCGGCGAAACTCGCAGCGATGTCGTCCAGTCCACATAGACCGGTATCTGCGCCATTGACAATAGCCAGCGCGGGCCTCGCAGGCGGAATCGCTGGGGTGGTCGGCAACCCAGCGGAAGTAATTCTTGTTCGCATGTGCGCAGACGGTGCGAAGCCACCGGCGGAAAGATTCGGGTACAAGCATGCGTTTGATGCTTTGTTACGAGTAGGGAGAGAGGATGGAGTAGCAGCGTATTTCCGAGGTCTGGGGCCGAATATTGTACGAAGTGTGTTGATGAATGTCTCGCAAATTGCAACCTACGCGGAAGCGAAAAAGCAGCTGATAAGAGGACTAGATATGAAGGACAACATCGGTACTCATGTCGCCGCAAGCTTTGTGGCTGGAACAGTGGCGACTACGGTGTGCGCTCCAGCAGACGTACTGAAAAGTCGCTTCCAAAACGCGACAAATAGCAGTAGCGCTGGCCGAGTCTCAATCGTGAGATATGTGGTTGATACTGCGGCGAAGGAAGGGCCTGGTTTCTTGATGAAAGGCTGGACGCCAGCGTGGTTGAGGTTGGCCCCGAACACCGTCTTGACTTTTGTCTTCATGGAGAAGCTGAAATCCTTCTTCATTCAATAGCAATTGATATCAAACCCAAGCAAACACCAAAACATCGTACTTCGTGATCGTGATGTGACAAAGCTCTTCCGTGGGCGCAACTCGGCGAAATCGGAGCTGTGTCGATTGAGAACGCGAAGGAAGAATATCATGCTTGTTGGTGGTTTTGTCGCAAATGAATGTGGCATCTTCTTCACTAGGCCGTCGTAATGTTGTACTAGAGCAGTTTTCCATCACTGGAAGCCAAAGTCTGGTGGATTCATCCAATCCATCCAGCCAAAAGCGTTCGCATCATCCAAGGAGATATCAAACAGCGATGTATCAAAACCACCCGCGTTCATGACCGTCTCTATGACCTCATTTCCGGACATGGATGAAAATTGCAAAGGCTCTCCCCATGACGTGGCTATAGGGTACTGTGGCTGGGGATATGTGACCACAGGCTCGATTGCAGATATAGGTACAGCGTTCTGAGATGCTGAAGACGCAGTAACAGAGTTGTCCAGATCGGGTTGAGGGCGGGTCTCCAACACTGGGGCTTGCTTGACGAGGTCGCGAAGATACTGTCCGTATATAATCCCCGAACCGTTACGATGACTGGGTGTGCTCCCGATTCTTCCTAATACTATTGCGGTTTCTTCGATCAAGTTTCTCACGCTGGGAGCGAGGTTGTTGCTCTCGCCGCGGGATGGAGTGCTCAGATTCAGCGCGATACATGCCGCAAAGCATATCATGATGACAGTGTTGTTCGGCATGGATTGCAATCGTGCCTCGCCCTGGATGGCTGCCCGCATGACGTTGAGAGCTGAGGAGAGGGCAGAAGCCCGGAACTGTCGTTTGACTTCAAGCGGAGCTGTGGGGTGATTGATGACTCCACTGTAAGTGGATAGGCGTGTGTGAGTGACCAGGATCTCGACGTAAGGAGGAAGCGTTTTGTGGTCGCCCTCGCCAATGGCTTTGGTCCATGTAGCGAGCCAACGATTGAAGAAATCGTCGATCGTCGCTTCAATCTCTTGTGCCACCTTGGAACCCACGTCGATGACCCTATAGCTGTCGCATCTGGACCGGACAGTGTTGAAGAGCACATCGAGGTCGCGACGTAGGACTGCCATAGATACGAGCGAACCGTCATGAGGGTCGGAGATCCCTTCCGTGTGCCATCTATCGCAGTATTTGACCAATGGTGTGATTGGCACACAGTAGTCGCGGCCCCTCGCGAGGCATACTCCACGCTCGAGTACAAAGAGTGCAATCCATACTCTTTCGCGCCGCCGCAGCAGCCGTTGGCCCCATTCGGAGCGTTGCTCTACATCCTCGAATCCATCAATAGCCAAAGCTTTCTTGCCCTCTATGCAATCCGACTTTGGCACTCGTTTCAAAATATCTTGATCAAATGACCATGAAGGGATGACGATCTTGTTTAAGGAGAGGTCGAGAGCTATGCCGGTTGCAAGGGATATGTGCATACTGGTGGCATCGTCGCCAGCGTGTGTCCCGGGGCTCATCCAAGGGACGTTCACCATAAAAGCGAGTACGATCTCGACTGAGCGATACTTTCTGAACACTATCTGCTGGGCCAACCATCTCCGGTGAAGCAGCAGTCTCTTTTGAAGAGCCGCAGCAGAAGCCATGAATCGAGCGGCAGCAGTGAGCAGAGCCGTGAACAAGAACGCGGACCTGTTACGCACGAAAGGAAGGGTGTGCACTAGAGGATCCAGCCCCCAACGAGTATGCGCAAGTTTGTCATGAAAGCTATAGACGTTAGTCCAAGATTGTTAAAGGCATGGAGGGAGTTGTGTACAATGAGAGCAGCATCTCAGCATCCTCCAAGCTCAGCAGGCCAATGTCGATGGGGTCGAGATCTGGGCCTACATCTAGCTTTGCCCTGAGAGGCTGAAAGAATTGGAAGTTGTCCGATGTAGCCTCGCGGTCACTCACCACGGCCGTAGCTGCCGGCGTGGTGATACGAGGATCAATGATTGAAGGAGAGATAATACGAAGATCAGACGCCCGAGCAAGTAGCTGTAGAGGGTTCTCAGCGCCGTCCACGGCTAGCTGGTCGTCGCTTGACAGCCCTGCTCCGTCCCTTTCGGGAGGAAACGGAAGGCTTGTTGACGAGGAAGCCGTATCTGCTGTCTCTGAAACTGTGCCACGGGCTTCGTCGAGCAGATGCTGTAGCTGCTCGAGAGTGCCTTCGCTGGCGACCGCATCCGACTTCGACCTCTTGATTGCTTCCTCTATTTGGTAGATGGCCTTATCGAGACCTGTGCGTTTGCTGAAAGACTGTAAGTAAAGAAAGTGGGCCGTTGAATGGGACTCACTTTTTTACTCCTTTCTGTCTGCCAATGTGGAAGCTTGGAATGATGCACTCGCTGCCACCAGCCTCGCACTTCTCGCAGATGGCTGCACCAGAGTTCCGCTTACACCTGATCTTGCTCTTTCTGCAATTGAGACATGCAGCCTGTTTACTCGCCATTGTCAAGCTCACGATTTGGCCGACTTCTGCTGTAGACTGGGGTCATGAGGGTTAATACGTCGATACCCTGGTACACTTTGTCTGTCCACGGCCGAGGCGTCGCGATCGGAGGTTCGCTAGCCTTCGCCGCTACGGGACGACGCGTATGATCAAGGTCTTCGTGCCTCGGCGATGTGCATTTTAAAGTTTTAGCAATGCTACGAAAACAAGCATTCACCCAGTCAGTAGATATCCGAGAAGGCACGCTTCGATGAATGACTAATCACTGAATTACGTAATCGTTTCACAGATGGATACCTAGCTGCTAGGTAGATTGACCTCAGGATGTTTCATTGGGTCCCAGCTCGTATACCTCTAATGTACATTTTCTTACAGGTGGTGGATATCAAAAAGACGGATCGCTCATTCCGCTTCAATCACCTCTCCCAACGCCTCGCCAACCTTGACGTGCTTGCCTTGGGCAATGTTCCACTTGAACCCGCCAGTCCGTGAACCCTGATATCCTTCGTCTAGACTAGGACGTACACTTTTCGGCGCCTCGAAGACGAGGACAATGGTGCTGCCAAGCTGGAAACCGCCCATCTCCTCTCCGCGTTTCAGCGCGTGGCCGCCTAGCAGTCGACTCGCGCTTCCGTACGAGGCTTCGGCGAAACCGGAATACGGTTCTCCGCGGGCTGAAGCCTCTTCAGCAGCACGGTCGGCGGCTGTGTCTGTGGTCAGAGAGTTGGTGCGTAGTTCGCGATCGAAGTTGATCTTGATAGAGCCGACGTTAGTGGCTCCAACTGGTGTATAGGAAAAAAAGCCCCATCGCCAGCGACCTAGCAATACAACTCTTTCATTCAGGGTGAACAGTCCAGGAAGCGTACGTTGCAGATAAGGCGACACGCTGAATAGCTCCCCAGCAAAGTGACGACGGCTTTCAACGACCCAGGAAACTGGTGAATGGAAGCGATGGTAGTCCCCTGGTGCAAGGTAGATGACGCAGTAGTAAAGAGCAGCGGGAGTCTTGCCAGTGGTAGGTTGCCACCAAGGTCGTGACGACTCACTGAGTGCGAGATCAGCGCGTACTTCAGCCTCTGAGGATGCAGTCGGTGTCGTAGACTGATCGGTCGGCATCTCGGAAGGATGGCCGTCTTTAGACTGAGGCCCAGAGAACAGGTTGGGCAGAGTGTAGGAGATGCCGTTGACGTTGGCGAATTCTTCGTCTGCACGCATAACATCATCTTCACCAGTCTTGGCTGGCTTGTCACTCGCTGGAGAAGACGAGTCTATGGCTCCTTGGGCTGCCTGGGCTGCCTTGTTGGGGCTTACGGAGCCCAGAAGCGCGTCGAGACTGTATGTCACCCCTTTGACCTGCTCGACTTCTCCGTGTTCTATTATTCCGAACTGGATGATCTTGCCGTCGGCGGGCGAAAGGACAGCGTTCAGATTGGGGTCCAAGGGACGCGCCCCAGGTTTGAGTGTACGGTAGAAGAACGAGGCGAGGTTCGGATACACGTGAAGGTCTGGTTCTGCGACTTCCGAGAGGCTTCACTGGGTCAGTGACGGGCCGGGACAGGGGCTTCGGGAGCACTCACTTTACGCCAAAGATAAAGGAGTAGAGCTTGAACCCGGGTACACGCAGGTAGTAGGGGATAGTCAGCTCATTGAAGCGTCCCCACAGGCGCGACAGACCCTTCAATGGCAACGTAGACATGATCTGGACTTGCCTGGTGTTCTGTGTGAGCGTGCGGAGCTTCAGCCCCATGCGTGCGTGTCAACATACCAGGGCCCGCTCGGCCGTATCCTCTCGCGCTTCCTGGGGGTACCACTGCTATCCGTATCATACTTGTCGTCCCCTTGGCCCTGCGTGTGCTTTTCTCTTCTCTGTATCCGGTAAAACTGCCACACTCCAAGAAAGCTCACGCCCAGGGCTACCGGGATGGGCTTCCATTCTATCTTTGTGTTCTTCAGCGCCGAGTTCAGCCGCGACCGGAAGGGCTCTGGTCTCGGCCTCGAGCAGGAAAAGTGCCTCGAGGGCTGGGAGAGACGGGCGCATGCAGAGCGGACGGACGGGGGGCGGCTCGAGGTTGGCAGCGACGCTCGCGGGAGCTGGCGGGCGCATACGGCGGACATTTCCACTTTATTAGGGTATCATTGGGTCTTGCTATAACGAACGCGATACGGGGACAAGAGACAGACCAGAATTAGAGGCGGTGATGAAGATGGGAGGGGTGCGAGAGAAAAGCAACAGCTTGACCAATGACGTACCACGGCCGTCCATGTTAGCGCGGCGTCTGCACGACATGCAGAGCGCTCATGCTCGGAGTCGTACGAAAGGAGCTGGTTTTTAATAAGGAATATTCCAAACACCTTCTTTTGAGGTCGTTCTATGTTATGTAGACCTTATTTTTGGGTATAGCAAAGCTCAAGAAAGCGTTTTAGACAAGGGCTGCACCTGCAGCCGCGCTTCGTGGCTTATTACAACCGTGAGCTCCAAGCGCAACGTATCCCAACGGCGACGGCCACCTCTTTCCCCTCTGCCTTGGTGCAACGCCCGCGAACGACGCTCATTCTTCCTCGACCATGTCCGACGACGCCCCCGCCATCGATCTGAAGGTGCTGTCCCCGTCGACCGAGGTCGGGCGCGACATCCACCTCCCCCAGATATCCGCGTCCACCACCGTGGCAGACTTGCGCCTCAGGCTCAAAGACGCCATTGCAAGCCGGCCGTCCATCGAGCGCATGCGGCTCATCTACAGAGGACGGGTGGTCGCCAACGACACAGACACGCTGAGTGACGTCTTCGGCGCCGAGAATGTGAGTTTGCTTCGGAGTCTGGCACCTTGCATGACCGCGCACTCACCTCCAGCAGATTCGCCAGTACAAGGACCACACCCTCCACCTGGTTCTGCGTGAGCTGCCACCCCCGGGTTCCGTATCCTCGTCCTCCCCAGTCCCTCGATCGACGACGGCGCCGCCCAATTCCTCGCGTGGGCCCGCCCCGTCACCGCAGACCAACCCATTCCGACCCAGTCCCCAAGCTCAACCGCGCCCGACGTCGCAACCGCAGGCACCGCCCCTGCATCCACATGCGCATGCACATGCACAGCATCACCATCATCAGCACCAGGGCGCTCCCCACCAGCACTTCCCGCCGCCGCCCGCGAACCCCTTCCAGCCCATGCAGCTGCCCCCCGCCCTAAACAACCTCGTCCAGCAACAGTTTGCGCAGGCCATGGCGCAGAACTATGCTCAGAATGCCCCAGGCGCTCCCCAGAACCAGCCTCCGAGGGACGGCTCGCCCGCGCCGGCAGCCGGTGAACAGCCAGCTCCAGCGAGTGGACAGCCCGCAGCGGCGCAGAACCTGGCGAGCGTGCCAAACTCGACACGGACCGTCAGGCACGAGACCATTGGCCCGAACGGCGAGCGCTGGACCATGACCATCAACAACACGAGCGTGACGATACCGGCAGCCCCGGGCCAACAGCCCATCCTCCCTCGGCCGTTCCCGCATCCGCCGGGCTATCCCCTGCCTGCTCGACGCTCGCCTGCTCCTCCCGATGCCACTGACCACTTGGGCCGACTGAGAGCAGCAATCCTGGCTGCACGAGCCGAGATGGACAACATCAGAGCTCTCATGCAGCGCCCTGATAACCCTGCTGCGCCGTACGCCCTGGCCGAACTGCCCGCGTGGCGCGGAGACCGGATACGATTGCACGTACAGAACATGAGGAGCTACCTCGACCAGGTGCAAAGCGGACTCACTTCGGTCATCATAGATCCTGCCATGGCCCAGAGACCAGACGTCGTATCACTGCAGCAATATGCCAACACGCTCAGGTCTCAAGCAGATAATCTGAATCTCACCTTGGAGTCCCTGCGGGACCGCAACAACCGTGCAACCGCCCAGCAACCGGTTCAAAGCGGACACTCGTCTGTTGTTGGAGATCCTACCATAGCCCAAGGACAAAGCGGAACGGCCCAGCAACCTACTACAGAGGGTACCTGGCCCCCGCCAGCTCTAAGTCCGCTACCCCAGGGACTTCCGGACCCTCCGACTCGGCCACTGCAAGACAATCAACAGCCGTCTGCGACACCGAGCGCCCCAGAACTCTTCATCCTGTCTAGCCCGCAGGGCCCTGTCGGCGTCCTCTTCGATCAGCGCGGCACGTACTCGACCGCGCCAATGGCGCCCACCCTCCCATTCCAGGCCTTCACGCAACAATTCTCTGCCAACCGCCAAATCCTCGCCGGAATCGGCCAGCAGATGGCGCAGAACACAGCGCACCTGCAGAACCAGATTGTCGGAGGTCAATATTACAACAATCACGCACAGCCACAAGCACCCATCAACCAAGCCGCCGGTCACGACCAAAACCAGCCTCAGCCTCAGAATCAGAACCAGATCCAAGTAAACGCCAACCCAGCACAACCACAAGCGCAAGCACAGATCCCCCCGGAGGCGCTAGGCGAGCCCAACGACCCCCTCGCCCAATTCGCAAACCACGCCTGGCGCTTCATACAAATTGCGTGCTTCTTCTGGATCTTCGCGGGACACGGCAATTGGTCCCGCCCGCTCATGCTGGCCGGCATCATGGCGCTCGTCTACGTGGCGCAGCTGCGCATGTTCGAGGACCACCGGCGGCGCATTAGACAGCACTTTGAGGCGCTGCTGCCGATCAACGAGGAGCGGAATGCAAATCGAGCTGCGGCGAATGCTGCGCCGAGGGGAGATGCTGGAGAGGGGGCGGGAGATGGTGCGAGAGGTGGAGGTGGAGGTAGGCCCGGGGATATCACGCCTGAACAGGCGGCAAGGAGACTGGTGCAGCAGCATCTTGATCAGAGACGTGGGTGGATTCGACAGGGTGTGCGGAGCGTGGAACGCGCGTTTGCGCTCTTCGTAGCGAGCTTGTGGCCTGGGGTGGGCGAGCGCATGGTGCAGGCACAGGAGGAGAGGGTTAGGGAGGAGAGGAGGATTGAGGAGGAGCGGGAGAGGGTGGTGCGGGAAGAGGAAGAGCGGGAGAAGAGGAGAGTGGAGGAAGAACAGGCGGGACAACAAGAAGATCAGAGCGGGAAAGATGAGGGCGGGGCGACTGGTCGTGGGGTAGAGGGAGAGGGAGTGGGGAAGAGTAAGGGGAAAGAGAAGGAGATGGAGAAGGAGAGTGTTGGTCGCGAGACGCAGGGAGGAGCGGACACTTCGTCTTCGGCTTCGTCTTGATTGATGACGATTGCTCGCTTTTACATTGCTCTGCCTTTGTCTCTGCATCGGCGGTGCTTCGCGTTAGCGTGGCGTAGCGTAGCGTGCTGAAGCACAGCATTGATAGCATGATCACGGAATACTGAATATCTCGGTACAAAGATCTTCTCTTGACGCTGTATGCTCGTGTTCACGCTCTCGTGTCTACCGTCTACCGTCTACCGTCTGGTATTTAATGTCTACTATCTACTCATCCTAGGTCGAAGTCGAAGTCGTGTACTTGGGTAGTCGCATGAGCATGAACATGAACATGAGACGACACCAACTAAACCTGCTCTACAAGCCCAAGTCCTCCTGAGGTCTGGGGGCGTTACAGATACGGTATAGACGGCTCCTTGCTCGTCTGAGTCTGAGTCTGAGTCTTACCTTACCCGTCTGGTTTGCGGAGACGTGAGCGTGGGGTAGATGGCGCGTTCTGGTAAGGAGTGGGAGTGGGGTTGGGATTGGGGGCGGGGTTAGAGGTTGGGGAGGGTTGGAGAGGGTGGGGAGGGTGGGTATCCTGTATGTAGAAGTAGATGGAGAAGTAGATGGAGATGGAGATGTAGATGGAGATGTAGAGTAGGTATACTACCCATGTTCGGAGTCTAGTCCAGGACCTGCAACCTAGTCATGCCAGGGGGTGGGTGCGTGGATTAGGTACCGGTATTGTCGTCGTCGCCCGTTGTAGAAGTGGGCGTAGGCGTGGACGTGGACGTGGCTGGGTCTCGGGAGCGGCGAGCGCTTGGTTGCTGGGTAGCGTACCGTAGTCGTGTCAGCATATGCCATCAAGGAAACCACAAACATAGACCATGTGAGAGAGAGGGAGGGAGTGGCCAACGCACAGATTGCAGGATGCGATGATGCGGTACCTGACAATGGACTGAGGTCGGTGCTCGGTGCTCTTCAAAGGAGAAGTAAGAGTTCTCTGTATCGTCTTACATCGTCTCGCTTGTATATGGTCTGGTGTAGTCTAGTCTAACTGGAAGGAAGCATTTTCTGTCCGGTCCGGCACACGAAACAGAGTGTTAGAATGCTCTGAGTAGACTACATAGTTGACTTGGAAACGCAATCCTGATCCATTTGGACGTCGTGGTAGGTCAATCCAAGGGGCCCTTTTCACTCATGCAGAGAGTAGGTAGAAGGTAGCGTTGTGCTGTTACACTATAATAATCATAATCATGATCATGATCATGATGAGGATGATGGATGTCGCGGAATGCGGATGGCGGGGTGCGAGCTCGTCGTGAGACGGACGCACATAGTACACAATCCTAATCCTATTCCTAATCCTGGGAACACGTTTGTGGGCAAGAGCAAATACGATTCAAAGGACTAGAGTGAAGATGGCTGTTTAAAGAGAGCTACATTACGAAATCCCGTCTGTCATTCTAGTAAGAAGTATTCCATGAGTTGTATTTACATTCTCATCTGCACCAAGTGCAATTCAAAAAAAATTCTTATCGAGAGTCGTCCCTCCCTCTATACCGTCTTTTAGGACATGTACATCGACACCAACATCAACATCGGATACCCTCATCGTTGTCTAAGTCTTAGCCGTAGCAGCGAAAACGTCCAAAACAAAACCATAGTCCAAACAGTCCAAATATGATACACGAGAAGAGAAGAGAAGCTCAAGAGAGAGACATAGGGAGGACGAGAAGGCAAGAAGAAGAAAATATGATACTAGATATTTACAGAAAGATACTTGGATCGAACAACCAACAACCCAAAAACAAATAATGCTATACGCTCGTGCTCGCAATGCTGATCGCCATGCTGTGCTCGCCATGCTGTGCTCGCTGTCGCCGCAGCGCTCGACCAAGAATGCCTGATGGAACGGTGCGGATGCAAGATGCAAGAATGCAAATGCCAATGCTATTACTCCTCCCCTGCCCACCTCTTTCCTCTCCCCCCAACAGAGCCATCTAATAAGTGAACGCCTCCTCAATAAAGTCCACACTGCCCTCCGTCAAAAACGGCCTCACCGCACACCTCACATCATCCGCAAACGGTCCGCTCCCACAAACCGTAACCGCAACCGCGCCCACCCGACTCTTAATCTCCGTCTCCAGCAGACTGGCCGTCTGCGGCCGCCCGGCTATCATCTTGACGCTCGTCG
This sequence comes from Lophiostoma macrostomum CBS 122681, assembly GCA_010405375.1. Classification (NCBI taxonomy): domain Eukaryota; kingdom Fungi; phylum Ascomycota; class Dothideomycetes; order Pleosporales; family Lophiostomataceae; genus Lophiostoma; species Lophiostoma macrostomum. The sequence continues at coordinate 75,331 of MU004419.1, read as the reverse complement.
AACTGCTATCGATGTGTTTCTTGGGCCGCGTGATGAACAGCAAGACCCGCAACACCTTCTTGCGGCCCGGCATGCGCAGGATCTCGTCCATCCAGGGCCGCACCCACTCCAGACACTCCGACTCGGGCACCGTCCAGACCAGGACGAGTTTCTGGATGGCCGTGGTGCCGAGGTGGTAGCTGTTGACGAGGTGCTTGACGTACATGACCTGGTGGGTGATGCCGACGCCGCCGGCGAAGAGGATGACGGTGCCGTACGAGTCGAGGCTGTGGTGGCCGCCGTAGGGCCCTTCGATCGCGCCCCAGGTCACGAATTCTTGGTTCGGAGCTTGCGCGGCTTTGTCGTACATTTTGCGCGTTAGGCCGGTGCGCGCGCGGCAGATGAGCGAGATCTCTCGACTTTGTGGGGGCGCGGATGGCGCGAGGACGCCGCCTTCTAGTGTGGAGAGGGTTAGCTCTTTGGAGGTTGGCGTGTTCTGTGATGGCGACCAGGCGACGGAGAATGGGTGCGAAGACCACAGCGCTAGCATCGGCATGTAGATGTGCACGTGGCAGCCGGGCCGTGGGGTCCAGGGGCGTGCGAGAGTGATGGTGACGCGGACGGCTTCGCCAGGCATGGCTTCGACGCGTATTCTCGAAGGCCTCTTGTTGAGGTATACGCTGTTGTACCCAATACGTACGAGACGGAAGAAGACTTCGACGCAATACATGGCGATGACGATGTGCATCCAGGGGAGCTGCGGGAGGCCGTGGAGCTCGAGATGCTTGTAGAGTCCGACAAAGGTGAAGATGACAACCAGTCGGTGGATGTTGAGGAAGGTTTCGTAGAAGGCGTGGCGGATCGGTGACCAGGCTTGGATGCCAATGAAGACGAAGGAGACTGTGCCGACCATGCCCCAGGTGTATGAGGGCTCCAGCCGGAGACCGTCGGCTACCTCTTGCCAGCCACCGCCATGCACTGTGTTGCCGAGCCAGGCAAAAGTGTGCACTAGGGCTTCCAGGATGGTGATGCGGGCGCACCAGCGATGCAAAAGATTGAAGTCGTCATATGAGACCTGGAGAAGGGGTATCAAGGGGTTGTTCCTGAGAGCAAAGAGTACGGTTGGAATAAGGTTCAATGCGGAGAGGGTGCCTGAACGACCGCGCAGAGCCGCAATGGTTTCGTGCATATCCACGTCATGCGGCAGAAGACAGCAGTATGCTGTGTTCAGCGCGACGTAGATGATCAGCACAATGGTATGCCAGCGACCCGGCAGCGTTCCATTGTCGATTGCGGATGAAAGCTGGAACGACTTGTTGTGCCTTTTCTTCCAAAGGGGCGCACTGAAGATGTGCCTTTGAATCCACGGCCACCACCTCGTCTGATTTCTCGTCCAGTAGTTTTGCCGTGTCGGGTCTCCCAGGACGCTCATATGCCGCATATGCCTCCAGCCCATGTTGAATATGTGAAGTCCCAGGCAAATGAGGCCTACGACGAGGAAAAGGTACCCCGTCACCTCGACCCAGAGGAAGTTGCCAACTTGATCCACACCCGTCAGGCCATGTGAATACTCCAGGTTCTGGTCACTGTCCACGTCCCACACCTGCAGTAATCCTCGTCCGGTGACTCCATGTGCGGCCGTCGAAACTGCGGATGCTACCCTCCCGGGGTAGAGGTAAGGGGACATGTGTGTTGAATTTTGTAAGGATATGTTGATATGTAGTACAAGCGTGCGATGGGCCTTGGCGCAGCGCTTGCTTGTTCGATTTCCGGTATGCGAAAAACTAGGTCCGGCACTGCCGAGAGCGTAGGTATGCGTGAAAGAACAGATGGTATGATGTGCTTGTGCTTGTGCTTGGGAAAGCTCTGGGCGCGCGCGACTGACCACTATTTACCTTATATTTCCTACTCGGGAAATGGAATGAGGTCGCTTAATCCCAGTACAAAGACACTGTGCAACACACACAAAGACGTTGTTCACCGAAAATGCATGACAATGTTATTGAGCTGAACGGGGTCGATGGACAGTCCGCGATGCGCAAATCGGCGTGTATTGTGCGGGTGTTGGAGATGCGCTGCAGCGTCGTGGCGAGAAATGGGTGCAAGCGGGGAGTCAGTGTCGCGATGACGATACTGGTGTTGAGAATGAACGTTGGCTCCAGGCAGTGAATGTGGATATGCAGGTACGGCAGTTTAAACGACAGTCAAGCTTTCTCGCAGTGAAGTCCAGGCGCGATGGCTTGGGGGTGTATGGATCGATATGTATCGACAGAAACGAGTGAATGAGCCGGGCGAGGGTCTCTGCGAGAATGGCAAGGGGTTGTCGAAACGAATGAATGGAAGTTGGTGAACAAGCTCAACGAAAGAAACGCACACTCCTGGCCGGGCTCCCGCAACACGGATGAGGTCGAGAAGACGGCGGCGAAAGGAGTGGATAAGAGGACCCAGGGCGGAGGAACCTTCGATGTGCGGTGGCCCGACCACTGGCTGGGATCAGCCGAGCAAACGGCAGCGTGAAACAAGGCCAAGGGATTCCCAGCCAACCGAATCGCGGTGCCTGGCTGCGCCATGAAACATTCTCAGCTCACCGACTGTCGTGCCTCGAAGCGGAAGGAAACATTGTTCGTGCGCGCCGATAGCTGACTGTTCGGGTGCGTGTTTCGTGCCATCGCCACCGCCCGTGAGAGACACGTTTTCGCCAGTCGAGTCTCCCTCTTCACCGCGTCCTACGACTGCGCACCACGCCCGCTGTCCCACTCATCGCATAAAATTGGTGTTAATCTCAGTGATTACTCGCTCCTCATCCCACCTTGCCTCTGACGCATGAAACGTGCTGCAAATGACCCCACGGTCCAGGCCTGCGGCTCCTCTGTGCAGCGTCCCCCTGCCCGACCCCTGCTCTTCACCCGATACGGCAAAGCAAGCGACAGCCTTAGATCTTGATCCCCGCGCTGATCTCTCTGTTTGGGTGCTGTAAAACACCCGTCCGTTCTGCCAAAGTCATAGAGGAAAAGCGACAATATATGGAGCCGCGAGGGCGCTCGCGTGGAGAGTGGTCGAAAGATAAGACCCGTATCACACCATCGGCTGCGTTTGTTTGTCGACCGCTAGCATGAAGTCATTTGGAGTCGTGGAACGGTCGAGAGCGACACGTCACGATAATGGCGGGGATGACTCTTGTGTCTTGTGTACCTATCGATAAGGTCATCCCGAATACCCGTCCGACTCTTCGCTTCCCTTTCCCTCCCGGTCTACAGTGTGCCGATATCTTCAGCTCGGAAATCGGCAATCTTCTTTGCATTCACTCTCCGCCAGCGGAAGACATTCCCACCCGCTCCGCCAAGTTTCCCAAGATTCCGTCTGATCCTAGTCCCCGGCCCAATCTCCACCGCATGGTTATGATTAAGAGAACGTGTCGTGCAATGGTCAAAAGATCCACCAATCATGCTCGGAAGTCACCGCGTGTTCGACAGATGTTCTAGTCCCGTCCCGTCATGATGCCGGTGGAGATCTATATACCAAACCTCTGACATTCGATACGATTGTTGTCGCTTGGAAACCGAGGAAGACGTTAATATGAAGACGCAGCATCATGCATTGGACACCGCATATCCGACTGCGCCACGCCGATAACCAAGAGAAACAAGTCTGGACCACGTCGATACACAGGCGCAATCGCCTCTCTCTCTTGCGTTGACCACCATTCCTGCCCAAGTCACATCCCAACCTCTAGAGCCGCGGCAAGTCCACATCACTTCCTCCCACCAAACACCAGACGCCAACACCAGCTGTCCAAGCATCTGTCATTCCCACCTCAAAGCTTGTGTCCTCTTCCCCCTGACACTCACTCACGCTCCAGCGAAGTCATGACTGTAGTATGTGTCCGGGTTCCCGGAACCAACCAGAAGAGGTCGTGCATCTTTACCTGAAACAGCGAACTTTGCATGGCACTCACCAACACCTGCACGCAGCCCGCGAACAGTATGATCTCGCACAGACTAGGTAGATAAAGCCACAATCTCGCATCATCGGATAACGGCATGATCATAGAGCCACCCACTCGACAACGCATCCATCTCATGCCCCCCCAGGTGCACTAGATCGTAGAACGTGTAAAGTGTACTTAGAGGAATGAATAGCGTGTATCGCGGAGTAGGGATAGGGATACGGATACATCTATCCGCAACCCCATCTGCCTTCCTTCCCTTCCCTTCCTTCCCAGCAAAGCAGAGCAAACAATCTAAGCCTCGTCCTCGTCCCCCACAATTATAATCGACTCGAATCGCTGACCCGTGCGAAAAGGAAGATTTAAATACGGCCACACCACGCCACGCACCCTGCACCTCGCCGTCCACCAAACCCAACCCTTCACCAGAATACATGCATGCATAGATTCATTCCATCCCATTCCACACTGTCCGTGTCCGTGTCCGGCTCATGTATAACTCCTCCTCGCAACCACACCAACCATATAAAACCAAGGCAGGAACCATACCTACCTACCAGCCAGCCCACAACCATCCACTGCATCTCCATCCCATGCAACTTCCCCCCCCCCCCCCCCCCCCCCCCCCCGGCCCCCTCTTCGAATCGAGTTTGCTCTGCTCTGATGCCCTCGTACGAAATCCGGCCTCCACCCCAATACCCCAATACTTTCAAGGCTTATTACATATGTACTTGACCTCAGGGCGAGTCTGCGCCACCTTTTTTTTTCCATGCAAAACCCGATCCCTTATACCTGATTACTGATTACTTACACCACATTTTCATTTTCATTTCAGTTTCACTATCCCGTCGTGCAAAAGCTGGGCTAGGGCCGAGAGGCTGGGGGGTAGAGTGTGCACACACGCATCTATCTACCTTCGTTCGTAAATGACGTCGGGAGATGAAAAATCCAATGCTGGTACTGTAGAGCTATCCTATCCTGACCTATCCCAACTCATCACATTCGTCAACGTCGATACATGCATCCATGTCCCTCCCCTGCATACAACACCGCCTTCTGCTACCGCATCTCCTCTTACCCGTCAATCCCCTCTAACACCCACGTCATTCCCCTGCTCTCCTCCACCCCTTCCCCAACCCATCCTTTCCCCAACCTCAGGCTCAACTCAACCTCCTCATCTCGCTCGGCCCACTCCCCGCAAAGTTCATATGCATGATAGCTTCCTGCGCCCACTCGCCCCGACTCTCCTCGCTCTCGGTAGACGCGCGATTTGCGACTCTCAGTCCGCCTCCGCCACCACCACTTCCACCTCCTCCTCCACCACCACCACCATACCCACCTCCAGAATATGCACCACCGTGGCTCGCATACGCACCCCCAGCACCGCCAGTCCCTACCGCAGAACCCGGCGCCGCGCCCCAGTCATCGTACGCGCCATGACCCTGCTGTTGATCATGACTCTGCCCCCACCCATCACCGTGATACTCGCGCTGCGCATCATACTGCAGCGGATGCGGAGTATTCTGATACTGTCCCTGGTCCTGCTCCCGCTCCCGCCAGCCCCGGTCCTGATACGCCTCGCTCAAATACGGTTTACTCTCGAACCTCGGATCCGGGGGTCCACTCTCACTCTCCATCTCCAACTCTTCACGTCCCAGCCCCTGCCCGGTCCCCGATCTCAGCGCACCAGGCAGCGGACTCGGACTCATCGTCAGGCCCTCGGCGCCGTACTGCTGCAGCTGCTGTGGGCGACCCTGACTCTGACTTTGAGTCTGGCTCGATAGATCCTCGAAGCTAAAGTCCAGCGGCTGATGCAGACCCAGCACTCTGTTCTCTGTCGGCGTATCGTCACTTTCTTCCCTCTGCACGTGATGCACAGACCCGGCGCCCAATTCCACAGCCGGACCCAGTTCCGGCGCTACGTGGTACGCTTGCGTCTGTGCCGGCATTTCCGCGTACCCTGCTGGCGGTGCAAAACTGATCGGTTGTTGAAGCTGGCTTTGCGCGGTGCCGGGTGGTACCTGCCCGGCCGGCATTTCAGAGAGGCCCGTTGGCGTTGCGCTCATATGCATGCTGCCCAATTGCGCGCTCAGTCCCAACATGCTGCCCCTCGTGCTGCCCATCATACTACCTTTGACACTACCCGGCCCGCCCGTCTTGAACGTGCCTGTACTGGCGCGACCCTGCGGCTCGGCGACCTCGGTGATCTGGTTGTTGTCGCCGTTGGGGTCGCGAATGCTGTATTGTGCAATGGTGCGCATTTTGCGCGTCACCCAGCCGGCGAGGATCTTGCCGCGCTGTTTCTCGCCGAGGCGCGACCGGTGGAAGTCGCCTTTGTTGACGAACGCGACAATGTCGATGACGAGTTGGTGCTCGTTGAGGATGGCGTTGACGATGACGGGGACCATGGAGGCGAGGAAGTTGCGCCGGAAGATCTCGACGACTACGACGACGAGGCCGCCGGCTTGGAAGATGGCGCTGCATAGTTGTCAGTGGTGTTGTTATGAATTGGAAAAGGATGGGCATGACGTACCAGCCGTTGGGCACAATGTTTCGGTGGCATCGCTCTACCGATCGTTCAATATCTATTGAGAAGTGATTCAATCCGTTCACCTCAAATGTGTCGCCGATGCTGCCGAGCACAAAGAGCACCTGCATGTCTACAGGTGCGCCATTAGGACCTATAGGCCGCGTCACATTGTGAAGAAATCCTAGATCTCCGGTGCGGACATATCGCACGTTGGGGTCTCCGTCGACTGTTCTTCCGTTGAAACGTTCTGCATCTAGGCGTTCTTTTGAGCCGTAGAAGCTGTGGGCATTGGCTTCGGATTGTACCCATATCTCGCCGTATTCGCCAACTAAAGAGAGGCAGTTGGTTTCGGGATTTACAATAGATATCTGCGTGCTGACTGGCACCATGCCTGAATCCTGGATAAAGAGCGCGGTGGGTTCAGTGTCAGGATCAACCGGCATGATGAGACCTCGCCGTAGTGCATTCATGTCGAGGTGCAGCTCTATTGGCTCAATGCACATGTAGGATCGTGAGGCGACCATAGGATTCAGTACATGCGAATATACTGTATTGATAGCCGTTCGGTCCAAATTGGCAGCTGCAAAATGGACCCGGACCCTTGAATAGACATCTACTCGTGGTCGTCCGTCGGTGGCAATCATAAGGTTCTTCAGTTCGTGCATTCCCATGTTCTTTCCAGCTCCATGCGCCATGGCATGGTCCAGCATTTGACTAGTGGCATAAGCATCCTTGATTTTGTATCGCGATAGGGTTTGGAAGAGGATGTTGGGGTTCTGGGCGAAGTCCACGGGTGACACCAGATATGTCGGAGTGGCAAGGAAGATGCCCATTATGCAAGTATGGATGAAGCCTAGTCCTATTGTGCTTCTCACGCATCCGAGAACAGGTCGAGTACTAGTCATTTGGCACGTCTCTTTCTGCACTTTACAAAGAGCCATGATAGTGTTGTGGCCTAATTGCACAGCGATCCGTCTTTGGTCTGGCGTCCAGAACGTCCAAACGAGTACTGGATATCCAGGCTGAACCCAGGCGGGACGCATCGTAAGGCTAAGGTCTCGGCAGCCGCTTGACTGCTTTGGCGGTTTGGTGGTGTTGTAGGTGTTGGGCATATTGACTTTGAGAATCACAGCAGACTGTTTGAGATGCTGCGACACTTGCTTGAGCTTGAGGAGGTGATCGACCTCGGCATTCACTAAGATTGCCTTGACTTTGAAATCCGCGAGGATGTGTAGGAGGGCCGGCGCATCTTCGTTCAATCGATTTTGGTCGATCGGAGCCATCGGAATCGCAACTACCCCCAGACAGAAGCAGGCGTGGACGGCGTACACAAACTCTTCCGAGTGTGTATACATCAAAAGAAGGTGATCTCCAGCTTGGACTTTCACCTTGTTCTTGAGGTACATCGCGACGGAGGCTACCTTGGTGTCGAATTTCTTCCAATTCACGCCTTTGCCCTCCTTGCCTCTTCCGTCGATGGTGCAATATGACAGCTCTTCTGACTGGCGCGATACGCGCCACTGCATGAGGTCGTGGATGTTTGAAAACTTGTTGAGCGGAGTCGATGTCCGGTCGTCTATTACAACTTCTCGATGATCTACGCCAGAGTACTGTTTCTCCTGCATAAGCAAGTATTGACCTCGTGCCATCGATGCAATCGGGGACCAGATACCGCCCTCAGCATCGTCCCCAAGCGCGATGTTTTGTACGGCTCTTTCCACGCCAAACTTGACATGTACACACGGGAGTGAGCCGTTATCGAATTCTCTCCGGCAGAGCATGTTTCCGATTTCGCGCCGGCCGTTTTTTACGACTCGCGGTAAGGTGTTTGGCGCAGTGATCATGACACAGTACACTCTCAAGTGATGTTCATTGTACAGGACCTCCATACAACGATCGGATAAAGAATCGAGGAACGGAATATCCAATTGGCGGGGAGGGCCACCCGGGTTCGTAGGTGCTGTTGATGCGGATTGTGTCTCGATGAGGATAATGGGAAGATATTCGCCGTTGACATGAGCATCGAAGGCAGAGCTGTCGTAAGTGTTAGTAGATATCGAATGTGAGCTCTTATGATATGTCCTACCAGTCATAAATCTTCGGCACCGTCTTCATGATGCTGACGACTAGGTGCTGAACGAAGAAATATCTGTGCTCGGCCTCGAAAACGCCATGCTCGACCCATTCTACCCTTTGCCGTATCCGGTCTTCGTAGAGACCAAGAACACAGATCTTCCCCTCAACAATGCACCCGAGCAGACCCGTACGTAAAAACTCCAATTCAAGAAGCTCCGGAGTAGGGCTACCGTCGACGAACCGATATGGCCGCGCATGAAATATTGTCTCTGTATGTTTCTGCAGTTGCCAGAAGCCACCTGACAAGGAAGGTGAATCCACCCAGATTTCGCCAATAGAATATGGCGAACAGAGTAGGTTGGTCTCGGGGTCCACTACGGCGAGGGTTGCGTCCGGTATAGGGTAGCCAAAAGCGCCGACTCGCATTGTGCCTGGCTCATTTGCGCGCTTCCTTGCTTCTTCCCCTATCGCTACCACAACAACCTCATTCATCTTTAAAGCCTCCTTGTCCAGAAGGATCTCTGTTAGTTCGGCTCGACTCTTCTTCTGGTCGGTCTTCTTGGCGGTGCCGCCACCTATAAGGCTGGTGTATCCGTTTGATGTGCTTGGCTCTTCGGCCTTTTTCTCGTCTTCGTCGGATTCTTCATCGTGTATGCTCAAGGGGCAGCCCATCCGCTCCTCGCCACCTAGCCAATCTCTTACAGATATTATCATGCCACCATGCTCGGGTAGACATAACATGGGGGCGATTAATTCTCGCGCTCTAGGATTCCGCATCGGCCTGAACCAACGGTCGCCAAGAACTTCGTGAAATTCGCAGTCAACAGTCAACGTGTCAATGAGGCATATCTTGACTGTGGAGAAGTTTGGGTCTGCATTCTTCTTGAAGTTTCTGGTGGCCATGGGGTCTTGCTGGTAATTGAACGCAGCACGCTTAAGCCCAGGGTAATCTGCAACCATGATAGTCGACTTGTACTTTGTGATTAGATGCGCATAAAGACCGGGCGTTTCGATGGTTTTCGATTCTGTCCACACGGTAGTGTGCCCGCCGTACACAGCAAATAATACCCCGAGGATCATGCCAGCGCTTTCGCGAGGGTCCAAATAGCTTAATATGACTTCTGTGGGTGATGTCCTCGAAGGACGATTTATGAAATGCCCATTCTGATCGCGCAAGCTAGCGCTAAAGGTGTCCGAAGAATTGCCCGTGGGTATCGTTGAGATCATCGCGCTGATACAGGCCATTTGGTGCATTATCGTCCTATGACTGAGCACCACTCCTCGTAAGTCGCCTGTCGGGGCCCGTGAGAATTCAATGTATGCCACCTCTGGGACCTGCAAAGGCGGAGTATCATCGTGTTTCTTAGGGTGGTAGCTGCCGAATTCGTTGGTCTTCCACCACTCTACTCCACTCGGCCATTTCAGCCTGTTCTGACTGATATCTCGGTGGAACGCCTTTAGATTATTATCGGTTGTGAGGGCCAAATGGGCCTGGGTAGTAGTTAGAAGAAGGATGAGCTTCTGGTAGTCGTCTACGCTATTGATGGGGACAGCGACAACGCCAGCGATGAAACAGCCCAGTAAAGCGACGACAAACTCGATGATCTCCGTGTCACGGTACACCAACGCCACGCGGTCACCACGGTACAGACTGCTCTTGTCTCGGATAACCTTTGCCACCTTCTCGGCACGACTCGCTACCTTCTCCCACGGTATGGCCGCGATTTCTTTACCCTTGGAATCGAGGACCCAGAAGGCTGTCTGCCGGGGCTGCACGCGCCCGCGGTGGCGTAGGACTGCGCCGATGTTGTCAAACTTGGACATCAAGATATTCGGGTTGTGCGGATCATAAACGTTGAAGGGCAGGTCTCGCGGCTCCAACGGAAGCTGCGTCTCAACAACGCCGCCTGCGGGGAGATCACTGGCTGTCATGGGCGGCGGCGGAATAGCTGCTGTCGGCGAGAAGGCATCCCCAGAAGAGTATCTGTTCGGTCCGCCATACGAGTCGCGCTGGTCCTGCATCTGCTGCCCCGTAAAGTCTGAGAAATATCCCTGATGCGCATCGAGCATTGTGCTCTGCCGGCTCATGTCCCCCGGAGACCCGAAACCCCCCTCATAGCCGTGTTGGCCCGGTTGAGAGTCGGGGTTGAATGCAAAATTGGCCCCAACCATGGTATTGTCCCGCGAGTACGAGTTGTATTCGGGCGTCTGGGGACGGGGGATGAAGGTCTCGCTACCGTACGACGGCTGGCGCTGCAGCGAAGTGGTGCGAATGCCCAACTGTTTCTCCTGGAACCGCCCAACCTGGCTCGGCGGGTAGGCCATGTACTCTGAGCTCCTGCCGCCGCCATGGTTCGGGCCGCCGTAGGGCGATTCCGGGCGCGGGAGCTCGATGGACGGGGCCGGCGCAGAGGAACCAGAGGGACCAGACAGCGCAGCGAGAGAGGCGGAGCGGGACCCCGAGCCCTCGCTGTCGGGACTGTGCAGGCGCAATTCGTTCTGCAGATGGGTCGTTTGCGCCGGGCCGAGAAACTGCGACAGGAGGATGGTCCTGCGTTTTTCGTAGCTGTGAGTCTTGTGTTAGCGCTCGTCGCGCGCAGGGCAGTGGGCAGGCATTGGCAGCAGTCGCAGCGGTGACGGACCCTTTCTTGGTGATGTCGCCCTCCTCGAGCTCGTGGTCCAGCTCCTGCAGCTTCGCCTGCAGCTCAGGATGGGCCTCGGCCATGGCTGCTGGGTTGCAAATTAACACGGGAAGCTACGGCGCAGTGGTGTGTGGTGTGCCAGCGGGCCGCGACATGTCAGTGGCGACCAGCGCAGGCTTTGCTGAAGGGCGGCGGGCGGGTTGCGCGAGCGAGGGCGCGTGTCAAGCAGCAGTCAGGGACTCGACGGCGAGGCTGCGCGGGCGTGAAGGGTGACTGACAGCTGGCGAATAATGCCGGCGCCGTGTTTCGCCAGGAACAGAACTCGATGCGCCCTGAGCCATGACGTTGGCCCATGGCGCTCTCCCTTGGCGGGGGACGCTTAAGTAACGAGGATCCGGGACCGGCTGGGTGCAATGCAGCGTCACGTGTATAGCTTTCCCCGGACGAGCCTCCTGGAAAGCCAATGCCTCGGCTCAGCTGTCCGAGGCAAGCATCCCTCAAGCCCTCAGGAGGGCCATCTCGTACCCAGTGCGCGAGTATAGATATATTCACCTGCTAACCCGCGTCAGCACTCACCGTTGTGGTAGCACCTTCCGTCTTCGTTTTCCATCATGGCCACCCTGATCCGGCCCCCGCCCGTCAGGTCCTCGCAGGCAGCCATTGAGAACCTCCTGGAACTGACGCAGCTGTCCGACATAGATCCGAACCTCTTCACCAACACGCGCCCCTTGTGGCATCCACCCGGTGCGCGCGGCATCTATGGCGGTGCGGCTATTGCGCAATGTCTGAGTGCTGCCCAGCGAACAGTCCCGGATGACTTTACCATCCACTCGATGCACTGCTACTTTGTACTCGCTGGGAACGCCGAGATACCGCTCATCTATCATGTCGAGCGCGTGCGGTCAGGCAAGTCCTTTGCGACGCGCACTGTGCAGGCGCGGCAACGAGGGAGGGTCATCTTTACCACCACCATGAGCTTTGTCCGCGAAAACAGTGGGGGTGAGCAACGTGTCGAGCACGCAGCCAAGATGCCAGACGTCCCGCAGCCTATTACAGGCATGGACGACCTGGACTATGGAGGCAACAGCACCGGACCCTTTCAGAGCCAAAGAATTGAGATCTTGAACAGTATGATCCAGCCGCTAGTCTGAATTGGCCGAAGGGATACTAACCATTCCAGACGACTCTCCGCACCCAGAGACCAAGAAGACCAGGCAGTGGATGAAGGCCAGAGGCAGCATCTCCCCCTCCGGCGGCCACCAAGCCCACCTCTCCGCGCTCGCGTACATGTCGGACAGCTACTTCATAGGGACGATAGCCCGGGTGCACAAGCTGTGGAGGTACTCGGCAGTACGCAAAGACAACAACAAGTCCAGCATTGACGAGGACGTGCTCAAAAAACTGCTCGCCATGGACGACGAGGAGCTCAAACGCGTCAAGTTCCTGGACCCCGCAGATCTGCAACGCTTGGAGAGACTGAAGAATGGCGAAGACATCTCCACAGAGAAGAAGGCCGAAATTGGCATGATGGTCAGCTTGGACCATACCATATACTTCCACAACCCCAGGAGGTTCAGGGCAGACGAATGGATGTTTACAGAAATGGAGAGTCCCTGGGCTGGAGACGGTCGCGGACTGGTCTTTCAGAAGATATTCTCGCGCGACGGCACCCTCATCGCAACTTGCGTGCAAGAGGTAAGCATGCTGCATCATCTCTTGCAATTCAGCACATGGAGACTAACATTCCGTACAAGGGAGTCGTCCGCTTACGGCAACCGAATGAAAGCAAGCTGTAGTATGCAATCTATCACGGTTTAGACCCCTTCTTCTCAGCATCTAGTAGATCGAAATCTATGTGTCGTCTATTCAAGGTTCTGGCAGTTCAATCGCATCGTCAACGTTCAATCACTGGCTCTCAGACTATTACGTTGATCGGCTCTCCTGCTACCCATGCCTCCACAGTCTCTTTCAGAATCCGCGACAAGTTCGTCAGAGTGGTCCCTGCAAACCACGCCAAGTGCGGACTAACAGTAATATTCAGAGCCTTTGCTTCTTCGCTGAACAGAACGCATTCATCTGGCCCTTCTGCAGGTTCTTTCTCGAATACGTCGGTCCCGTATCCTGCGATCTGACCATCTTGTAACGCCTTAAGCACTGCAGCCTCGTCGACAATGCCACCCCGCGCAACGTTCACGAGCACAGCATATGGCGACATGGTCTCAAACTCCGGCGTCGACAGCAAATTTACCGTCTCTGGAGTTCGCGGTAGCGACAGCACAAGCACCGTGCTCTCCCTAAGCACATCTTCAAAGGGCACACGCGAATGGTCCAGATCCGTCGACGGTAGCACTCTGTTCAACTGCGTGTTCTTGCGACTGGCAATGAGCACCTGCATGCCCAGCGCCCTTCCGAGACCCGCGATGCGCTTACCTACCGGGCCGTTAGCAAATCCCGCAGAGCCGCCCACGCCTCTCCTTTCCCCCACTCTCGCGTTTCGCCATAGTCTAGTGGGGACAGAAGGCCCGGAACGAGCTCGACCTACCGAGCGGGCCATAGCCGATGATACCCATAACCTCATCCTTGCAAGTCAGCGGCGGCGAGCCATCAGCAAAGCGCAGCGCACCGGACAGCGACTTCTTCGCCTTCCACTCGCTCGGCACGCTGCGCGTCAATCTATCCAACAGCGCCGTCCGCCGCCGCGCCGCAAAATACAGACTCAGCGCATGCTCGCTCACGCTATCCAGATTCGCGGACGGCGAATTCGTGACCCGGATCCCGCGCGCCTTGCACGCTTCCAGGTCCACCGGATCCGTCCCCGTCGCCATCACGGCCACGTACTGCAGGTGCGGCGTCACATCGGCTGCTAGTATCTCGGCGCTCAGCTTCACCGTCGTGACGATGAGGATTGTGGCGGGAGCGACGCGGGCGCGCAGTTTTGAGGCATCGGGCGCTTCGTGCACGGTCAGCGTGTAGCTGTGTCCTGGCGGGAAGGAAAAGGAGGCTGGGAGGGGCTGGTGGATGCGCTCTAGGGCCACGATGTGGTGGTGCATTGTCGGGTCGGATGCGGCTTGCGTCTTACGTCTTGAGATAGCTAGGCGCACAGGGCTTCTCTAGTAGTAGCCCTGGAGGTATTCGATTCGCGACTCGAGAGGTTAGATTAATGGAATAAACGGGAAGGCCCGAAAGGGCAATTTGTTCCTGGCCAGGCCTAGACTGAGAAACTGAGGCTAGGATGGACGGCTAGTGTGGGAGGTGCTGTAGTGGGATTTGAAACAACGGTTGCGAGCGAGAGGGAGCAGGTACGGTGGATAGGGTTGATGGGGTTGTTAGGGTTGTATTCTTGTCGCCGTCGTTTCTTGATACAACACCTACGTATCGTAGTGTATATGGATATTGATATTTATCTACATAGAGAGGGTGGGGCCTCGAGGGCTTTTGAAGCCGGCCCAGGCATTCTGGGTACTCGTGCGGTAAACGCGCGCCCTATACACGATTAGACGGAGGCAGACGCACATGTCCGATGGAATTCGCGGTTTGGATTAGTATTTGTGTGTGGATGGGTATTTGTGGGTATCAGTAATCTGAAACAAAATGCTTTGGACATGAACATGCCGGCCAGAAAGCACCCTTTATCTTCATATGGAGAAAATAGACAACGTAGGTGGTACAAGAGAGAGCTCGATCTCTTTGGGTATCCCGAGTCCGAGGTCGTCTTAGTGCCGTGAGGCTTGCGCGGATCTGGGGGTGGCTTCACATTGGTCTGCATGTGGGATACCGGTACCTTCGTACAATTTTTTAATTTTTTTTTTGAAAAGGCGACAGGTTGTGCGAGCCGAGGCTTGTGGGTCATAATCTCTTCTCGAATCTCAAGCACCTACCACTGTGGAGAAGAGACTTGCGCATGCTAGCCTTTACGTACAAGTCACAAATGCGCGAATTCCTCACGCAGATTTGTACGAAGCGAAAAAACCCTCTTGAAAATTCAAATTGAATTGTAGAAACTGCACAGCCAATAGGCGACGCCGACAGACATCTCCCACCACCGCGCGCTTATTGGCTACCCGCTACCGTTCGAACTCGGCAAAACGTCACGTTCATGCGACACACGACATCCATCTGCAAGAGGTTTGGTGACGTACTCGCAGAACCGGCGGCCTGGCTATCGGCTTCTGGGAGTCTGGAAGCACGTTGATGCGGTTCCAAGGAAGGTCGTTTGGGAGTGCTGATTTGTTCTGGACGGTACCTACCTAGGTACTAATTAGTCTGTTTGGGACGGTCCCCGCCGCTGCGGTGGACTAACAGAGTTTTCGACGGGCTGTCATTTCTGTTACCCTCGAGTCTCGTGGTGGGCCAACTTCGGGCCGCTGATAATTCGCCGTGAGACAGCCACCAGGGACGCCATCTCTTGGTGATCGGGCAAAGACCTGCTGGGGCTCGCAGTCCGCCCAGTCCGCCGGGGTGTCGTTGGTAAGAATTGTAGCCTCTTCAGGGTTCGCCCGCCGATCTAGCTTCCTATTCCACATTAGCATGGCTGGCACGCGCAACCTCTGGGACTGGATAAGTCGCTCTCGTCGGCCACATTGGAAGCCTGCTTTGGAAGTCTCCAATCCCGAAGATCCCCTTGCCAGACCCCTCCTCGATACCCGCGACGACATGGCTGATCACCCGCCGAACCAGGCCTACGGGTTGCAATCTGACGCCTTCCATGCAGAGAGCGACGTACACAGGCGCAGTGTGGGCAAAGAGAGGAAACTGAGCGCAAAGGACGTGGGTGACGATGGAGGAGTCAATGCTGCCGACGACCTGCTGGCAGCCATGGGCTACAAGGCCGAGATGGTGCGGTCACGGTCAACTCTCCAAGTCGCCTTTATGAGCTTCGTGCTCGCGTCCATTCCCTATGGTCTGTCAACGACCTTCTACTACCCGCTGGCAGGCGGCGGGCCTGCGAACATCATTTGGGGCTGGCTCGCCGTTTCGCTCATCGTCATTTGCGTAGCCATATCGCTGGGAGAGATCACTAGCGTCTTTCCCACCAGCGGTGGCGTCTACTATCAGACTTTCATGTTGGCCCCGAAATCGTACCGTCTGATTATATCGTGGATATGCGGCTGGTCATTCGTTGTCGGCAACATCACCATCACGCTCGCAGTGAATTTCGGAACAACACTATTCTTGGCCGCATGCATCAACGTTTTCGAGTCCGAGCCTGGAGTTGGCATCTTCGCTGGCGAGCCTTATCAGATCTTTCTCATGTTTGTCGGCATCACACTCCTATGCAACGCCGTATGTTCGCTTGCAAACAAGTGGCTGCCGTTTCTAGACGTAAGAAGAGCGTCCCCTCACTACGAACTGCACCGTTACTTACCTCGTTTAGACTTTTGCGATTTTCTGGACATTTGCTGGTGTGATATGCATAATCGTGTGCGTGCTCGCCATTGCGAAGAACGGTCGCCATGATGCATCCTATGTGTTTGGTGAATTCGACCCGAGCAACTCTGGCTGGCCTGCGGGCTGGTCCTTCTGTGTTGGTCTATTGCAAGCAGCCTATGCGACCTCGTCTACCGGCATGATAATCTCGTGAGGCCCCCTTTTTCAGCCAAAGCAACACTTTCTGGCATTTTCCTAAGCGATATCAAAAATAAAAATCTCCTACGCGACTTTTCATACGCAGCTTGCTACACCTGGTATTGCCCCTGCTCCTTTGAGTCAGCTACTTACTGTTAGCAGGATGTGCGAGGAAGTGCAAGAACCCGCAACCCAAGTGCCCAAAGCCATGGTGGGCACGCTCATTCTCAACACAATCGCCGGCCTCGTCTTCCTCATCCCCCTCGTCTTCGTCATGCCAGATCAGGCCACGCTCGTCGCCCTCGCTTCCGCGCAGCCCGTCCCCCCAATCATCAAAAGCGCCGTCGGCTCTTCAGGCGGAACCTTTGCTCTGCTCGTCCCGCTCCTCGTCCTCGCCCTCTTCTGCGGCATCGGGTGCACGACCGCAACGTCCCGCTGCACGTGGGCCTTTGCGCGCGACGGCGCCATCCCCGGATCCAAGTGGTGGAGCCAGATTCACCCCAAGATGGACGTGCCGTTCAACGCTATGATGATGACCATGGGCGTGGAGCTCATACTCGGGCTAATCTACTTTGGCTCGTCAGCTGCGTTCAACGCGTTCTCGGGCGTGGGTGTGATTTGCCTGACGCTGAGCTACGCGTGTCCCATTGCCGTGTCGCTGCTCGGTGGGCGCAAGCACGTCAAAGAGGGGAGCTTCAACATGGGTGTCTTTGGCACGTTTTGCAATGTCGTTGCGTTATGTATGACTTCCTCCTATCCTATCCCTGTCCCATTCCCTTTCTCATCGCATCCTTCGCGTGCAAAAATATCATGTATGATACTTTTGCTGAACTGAACTGTACTGACGTACCATGCAGGTTGGTCCGCCCTCGCAATCCCGCTCTTCTGCATGCCGACCACTATCCCCGTCGTCCCGGAGTACATGAACTACGCCTCGGTCGTCTTCTTTGCCTTCTTCGTCGTGGCGACTGCGTGGTACTTTATCTGGGGCAAGAAGCACTACGAGGGCCCGCCTACGCACGAAGACGCTGTTCTAGAGGCGCGGAGAGCGAGTATGGTCAGTGTGGATGCGAAATGAGCGGAATGTGCGTGCGCAAAAGCGAGCGAGCGATTGTAAGATGAGGCGTGTACGAGACTACGAGTTGATTCTGGTTCTGATTCTGCAAGAAGGGGTTGGGGTGGGTTGTTTGCTAGCGCATGATTTGGTGAAATAGCGAGCGTTCACCTAGTTGTGTTGTAGATATTGTAAATATTGATACCAAAGGCGGGGGCTTGCGATTTTGCGCTTCTTGGCTTGTCTCGCCCTCTTCCTTCAAATGTTTGTACTGAGAGTGCGCAACGTGCTGAGATGGGCAAGTCTAACCGAGGCTTGCGTCCCTGAAGCCCTGGAGTGGCAAAGCAGAGCGCCTTCTTCCTCAGCTCGCACAATGACGTCCAACCCCAGATTTTCTCCGCGTATTCTATTCCTCTTGCTGCTGTACACAGGTCGACTGGTACTCGCACCCATACAATTCGTTCCGAGCGCTGTTAAAACATATCCATGTTCAAACAGCAATGACTCAGCCCGTCTCTCCCACCAATGCGCATGCGTTCTGAGTCCTGACTCCAGCTCTCTGCATGTGCAGGGGTACGGCGGTTTAGTACATTTGCCTATTGGGGCTGTCAGCCTCGCGCCCGAGTCTGACAGGTGAAGAGGCTCGTTCTGTGGAGATGGGAGGTTTTCGTGTTGTCAGGTATTTACAAGTGCGGATTCCTCGACAGGTATGTCTTCACTTTTATACATGGAAGGAGTTTGGAAAGACGAGCTCAGCTACTAAACCGGGTGACGTAGCTAAAAGAATCTACGATTCGACTAGCTGACGACTTTCGTCTACGTTCACTCGTTCCGGCAGTTGTAGGAATTCTGGGTTCTTGCGTCCGCGATCTTGTTCCCTACATATTGCTGCCCCTCTTACGGTACACGGCGCCTAGGAGTAGCGATCGGGTTGGTTGACCGACAAATAGCATCTACAAAACGAGTTCAACAGTTGCCTATCTCGGCTGTATAGAGGACTGCATTCCGGGAGACAGGATGAACTTCACATTCGTGACGCATAAGGGTGCAAGACCGGAGAGGTCTGAACTGGTCAAGTCGCATGTAATGCGAGAGTCACAAAGAAGGCGGAAAGAAGCTAGGAAACATCAAACTCGCTCTGGTGCGTTCACGTATGCCTCGTATCCAGACAACGCTGACTTATGTCAGAGAATGTGCCCCAGAGATCGCAGTCAGCGGAGGATGCCTCGCCCATGGTAAACAGTAACTACCACGAGACTACAGAAGCCAGCCTCGAGTTTACGGCTCGCACTACTACTGTGGTAGACCGGACTAACTGGGAACCATCTGATCCTGCGACGTATAGTGAGTTTCTTGCCGGATTGAGAACTTGCCAGGGTCTTTGGGATGGGCCACAAAACAGCGATTCCCTGGAGCCTGCTGTCATTGATATGACGCCATGGTCTGAGGAGCCATTCATTCTGTATCACTCTTTCGAAACATCTCCTGTCCTATCAGGACACACTTCGCTGGATCCAACACTCACAGTCAGCCCCGTCGAACACCTGCCGTCACTCTCATACTTCGACCAGCTCGGCGCCGGTACCACTCTGGATACACAATGGACGCTGTCCCAATCGCTGGAGCAGAATTCGCAAATGACTGACTGCCGTAAGTGACTGCGTTCATAATTTGGAATCTCGACACGGAAATTCTGACAATGAATAGATGAAAATAGTCCACTGTTATGCGGAGCTAACCCAATGCAGAGTAACCCGCATGACTATTGGCTCCAGGCTACTGGAAGTAGGCAAAAGATTCTTTTTTGCGCTTCTTTGTACTATCGTGCTATCAAAGACATTTTGCAAGGTAAGAAAGGTGACGGCCATGACCACTCTCAGACTCGGACGTTGCATTCGATCAATAGAGCTCTGGCAGACCCCAGCATGCGACCTTCCGAGGACGCCATCGCCGCCGTCATCTCTCTGTGCATTTACGAAGTGTGTAGAATCCGTACACTTGGCGATGCATTTGGCTGATACACAAAAGAATGTCCTCGGTTCCGAGGATGTCGTGACCCACCTGGAAGGGCTTCAACAAATGATCAACATGAAAGAAAGCAACGACAACCTTTCCCCTGACAAGTGGCAATATATGGTGGAAATGGCCAATCTGTACGCGGACCCTCGATACCTTCCTGTAGACACTGACCGTAGGATACAGACAAGACATGATTCACGCCTGTAGCTCCAATGTTGAGCCATTCATGTTCGACATCACTAGCCCCAGTTTGCGGGACATGCGCTCCGAGAAGTTTGAATACTTCTACCCCCAGTCACCGCTCAGAGTCGTCAATGACGCTCGCTTCACGCAGCCACCTACCGAGCTAAGATCCAGTTTCCAGGTCCTCGCAGACGCCTTCGATGGCTTCGAGATGCTATGTATAGAAACGTTTGATGAAGACACAGCCAACGCGGAGGCAAACACCTTCCAGGAGCGCAGAGAGAAATTCCTCGAAGTTTTGCATCAAAAAGGAACAGGCGCAGATGAAGATGCTGAGTTCCCGCTAGTCGAGCTAAAGGCACGAGATGCCGTATCCACAGCAGCGAGGATCCACTTCCGCGCTTGCGCTTATAGGATCCAACACAACGAAGATGTCAACGAGGAGGATATGCGCAGACTCCGCCGTCTCCTACGATCCATCGATCCGCGATTTTGGAAAGTAGGGTATTACGTATACATGTGGATGTACGTTCGCCCTGGGTCACACTTAGATGCTTGCTAATTGATTACTAGACTCCTGACCGGAGCTGCCGCTTCACATGGACATCCTCGACACCGCCCGTACTTTGTCAGCGAACTCATGCGCTTGGGTCTTAGTATTGGCTTCTTCGATTGGAAGTCATTCAGATGTAGGTGCTGTGCCGTGAGTTTGTAGCAGAAATCGCTGACTAGGTTGGAAAGTGATTATGGGAAACTTCCTGTGGTTGCAGCGGTTCTTACAGCGGGATGAACAGCAACGCCATGCGGAGACCTCTCGGGACGCCATCCACAACTTCTAGTCTCAGGATGGACAGCACTGAATTTGCTTCAAATTTGGAATCTGCTGCCTGATATATCCTCAGAGCTGATCCAGCATCTCTGCGTTGGCCAAAGAGGCTTTCTTTCGCCAGGCAAGCTAGAGTCTCCAAACCAACGCCACTGTAGGCGTGGAACCAAAAGGGGACGTATACTTCCGTACAACCGTCGCAGCGAAATGTTGTGAGTCCGATTGTTCACCCCGTAAATCCGGGCGCCTTTCCAAGGTTCCTATATACCGATCGACCTACCTTTTCAACGTACATTTTGCTTTTTCCTCGCTAGCGGGCGATTACGTGAGGACTACATGCACCCCACACTCTGTCTTGCACACTTGCACGCACGTGCGAACCGCTGGCGAACCATACCCGTTGCCGTCCCACCATCATGCAACGCCTCTGCGCGTCTTGCGCCAGCACTGGAGGGAGGCCGAGTGTGGGCTAGCTGGCTGCATCATAGAGGTGGAGATGTGCTGGCTTTGGGCTTATCTCCATACCTCTGCTTCAACGCTGGAGGGAACTGCTTCTACTGTTCACGATCTGCGTTGGCCAGTGTATTAATTGACCGAGAGCGGTTTCCAAGTCACAAACGCCGTCTTTGCCTGACCTGACCTGACTTGATCTGATCTGTGCCGAAGCTTTCGTCATCTGAAGCCGCTGTCGTCTGCCGGCGCTGGCGCCGAATCGAGGAACGTACAACGTAGTCAAGATCATGGACTTGGTGCCATCGGCACAGACATCTTTCTGGCAACGCATGGGTCTAGACGAGACATGTCGAGGTGTTTGTATCGAAGCAACACGACGTGCGTTTCCAGGCTGTGCGGTCCAAGAGTTCGGACAACAAGGATACTGCAGCTACACTCTGCTCATCACTTTCCCACACCACGCCTCGCGCTCACCATCATCGTTACGATCGCTGGAGAGTCGGAACTCGCCCTGCCACGCGAAACAGTTAGTCCAATTCCGACCCCAGCAGCATACGTTATATGTCCGCATCACTGCTGCCGCTCGGAGTACGTATGCGGATCTGGCGCCCGCGATCCAGAAACTGGACATGGACAGTCGTGTTGGTGAGACTATGGGGTTGGATGTGTTTGCAATGAACATGATGTCTGGAATGCCGTATTCGCAGACACAGATTAGGAGAGTGGACTTGCATGACGGTGAACTCCGGCGGCAGGCCAGAATGGTCGAAGAGCTGGCTGCGTTTGTGGCGAGAGCGTGGCCTGGGGACGGACGCGGGATTGTGCAGTGTCGGTCAAGGTCAAGAACGACAAGGCGATATGAGGCTGAGGCTGCGTTGGGGGTTGTACCTGGACTCGAAGCGGATAGAGACAGAAATGATCATGGCCCGAATATGAGTCTGAGTCTAAGTTCGAATCCGACTCGTAGTCTCGAGGGGGAACAAGAACAAACGAGAAGAGCCACCCGAGCAGACTCTCCAATGAGCGAGAGCTCGACCATTTCCTTCCCCACGACGCCCCGCGCCGCCAAAGCCCCGTCATTCCTGCGGCAGTGCACGGGAAAGGTCGGCGTCAGGATCGTCCCCAAACTCGAGCAACTAGCCGCGAAGCTGCCGAGCCCGGCTCTGCGTCGTTGCGCGGCCGACACATTGCACCAGCTGCTCCAGGCAGACGACGATGACGAGTGGCCCGTCGTGCTGAACCACGGCGACCTGATTCCATCCAACATCCTCATCGATGCCGAGACGGGCGCGATGACTGGCGTGGTCGATTGGGCGGAAGCGGAATGGCTGCCGTTCGGGACGTGTCTGTATGCGTTGGAACATCTCTTGGGGTACCTCGAGACTAGCGAGGACCCTTCTCCTTCTACCTCTGCCTCTGCCTCTGCCTCTGCCTCTGCCTCTACCTCTACCTCTACCTCTGCCTCAGCCCCGGTCTCTGTCTCTGTCGCTACTCCGACGTGGCACTATTACACACACTCCTCTCTCCTACGCACCTACTTCTACGCCCAGCTCCTGCAGCGCGTGCGCGTTCCCAGGTCAGAGTCAGCCAACACAGATTGGCAGACCAGGCTTAGGCTTATGCGCGATGTGGGCGTCCTGCTCTGGTACGGGTATGCGTGGGATGAAGGACGCATTGACCGCGTTGTCAACGAAGAGGATGATGCGGTCGAAGTCACATGCTTGCGGGCGTATTTAAGCGTTCGTTGGTGAATCTGGATTCGAAAGACGCAAAGTTGACGGATGGGTGAGGGAGTGGAGTGCAAGGGAATGGAGGGTTGGACAAGGGCTGAGAGGCGAGGCAGCTTGCTAAGGTTGGCGAAGGCCAGGTTAGAGATGCGACGTCTGCGGAGAGATATACATGCCGAAAGGTCCGAGCTAGCGCAGTCCCTTTGAGAATGTGAAAGCTGCGAGAGGATATTGGAGGTACGTTTGGGTTGTGTGCTTCAGAGGCGGGATGGGATGAGGATGAGGAGGATGTAGGTAGGACTAGTAAAGGGGACGAGTGTAGGTGGTCCGGCATGCGAAGTAAGAGCAATGTGATGGGAGTCGTGGTCCGTTCTCTTGCAGAGGTAGGAGATGAAGGGCCTGCATCGCACATACGGCCCGTATCGGACGGATAAGTATTACGGAGGTACAATGCAGTCCAGTTCCGAGGTGTTGGTATTAATGTTGTTGGTCTACGTGTTGAGCGTGCCTGGGCTCAAAATTGAAGATAGTACCAAATGCTTGCAAGACATGCGCCTGCAGTATATGCATCGCCATGCCAAACGCTAATTGCCATGTGCGTACCTAGCTGTATG
Source organism: Lophiostoma macrostomum CBS 122681 (assembly GCA_010405375.1). Taxonomy (NCBI): domain Eukaryota; kingdom Fungi; phylum Ascomycota; class Dothideomycetes; order Pleosporales; family Lophiostomataceae; genus Lophiostoma; species Lophiostoma macrostomum. Next base: position 51,717 of record MU004419.1, on the reverse strand, counting down.
GCGAAGCAATGGTGGTCTGAAGGGATGGCGCTCGTACCAAAAATCGACGGCTAGGTTCGAGGAGGATCGCACCTATCCTCAGCTCAGGCGTATCCGCACAAGTGTACCGGAATACACACTCGAGCTACCCGGTGCTCGACGTCCCTCTTCTCTCTGCGCTCTGCTCTCTTCTCTCTTCTCTCTTCTCTGTGCTCTCAAGGTTCTCCTCTCACCCTCACCTGTCCTCATATGCCCCTCTTCCCGCCTCCTACATCTACAGTTCCTTCTTCAAGAAATGCTCAGGCGCATGATCCGTCTCGTAGTCAACATGCACATATGCACGCTCAACGTTCGGTAGGCTCTCGAGCTTGATCTGCAGCTCCTCGGCCACGTCGTGGGTCGCGCGCAGCGTCTCTTCGGGGTCCATGACGATGTCGACTTCGACGATGAGACGGGGGCCGGAGTGGTAGGCGCGTACGGTGTCGATCTGGTGGACGCTGGGGGAGTGCGTCATCGCTGGAGACAAAGTCAGTCTGGTGGAGGAGAGGAGAGATTGAGGGAGGACGCCACTCACAGATATACGTAATAAGCTGCAACATATTCGTATCCGCGCTCACGCCAATCAGCAGCTGGAACTCGCTGTACGCCGTGCGACTCCACAAGAAGATAATCAGCACCGACAGCAGAATGGCGCCCATGGGATCAAGCCACCACTTCAGCTTCGCCCCGCCCACGCTCGTCAGGATACCGAACCCGTTGATGAACAGGTCGTTCCTGTGGTCCTCCCACAGAATCCGCACCTGGCTGTACATATTCCGGATCGCCCAGCAGTACAGGAACAGGCTGAACTTGGTCAGAAACGCAATGCACACGGCGATGACCGACGGCAGGTGGAAGTCGTTGGTGTCGGCGTGCGACGACTTGTGCTCCGCAATGGTCCGGATCGATTCGACAATGATGACAATCGACACCGTGATCATCAGAAAGCAGAAGAAGATGTTGCCGGCGGTCTCGATGCGCGCCTTGCCGCTGGGGAACTTGCGCCCGTCGACGCGCTTCACGGCCCGGTTGGCCAGGATCAGCGTCAGGTTGCTCATCGGGTCGAACAGCGAGTCGGCCATGGTCGTGAACAGCGACAGCGACAGCGAACTCGCGGCCGCGTACAGCTGCAGCACGGCTAGTAGCACATTGGCGACGAAGGAGCCGACGACGGCGATGCGGTACTTGAGGTGGTTGGCGCCTTCCTCTTCTTTGGCGTCGCGGCGGTGGTCGTCGACGGGCTTGAGCAGCCGCTCGATGTTCTCGTTTTGCGCTTCGTAGAACTTTTCGATTTTGCGCGCCCGGTGCGCCGACTTGTTCAGCGTGATGGGCCCGAAGCCGTCGCGCTTGCGCGAGGTGTTGGCTCGGATCTTTGCGAGCTCTTCAGATGGCTTGAGGCCGGCTGCCAGTCGGTATGGGTCGTTGTCTGGCGTGTACTGTGGTGAGGATTGTCGCTCGAGGTCGCTCTCGCGCGGCGGGACATGGCGGGCGATGGGGTCGTGAGACTCGGTTGTGGTGGAGGGCTCGACGGATGTGCTGGCGCCGTCTTTGTTGTTGCTGTTGCTATTGCTGTTGCTATTGCTTGGTCCGGAGGCATGCGAGGGCCCAGGGTGCGGGCTTGATGTGCGATCGCGTGGGGGATACGTGTGAAACGGGCTCGGTTTCATGGAGATGGCGCGATGTAGATCGGGTTCCGACGACATGGCTGCGGGTGACGATAATCTATGGGGTATATATGTCGTTTGACAAGAATGGCATATGACAGTTACGTCGTGAAGGGTCCCTCGACCGTGGAAGACGGTGGATCGCTGGGGCAAACCTTCGTGGTTCCAGGGTTCCAAGGTTGGTGGTATCCTCAGGCCAATGACCAGCCAACGTGGGGCATCTACGAAGGGGTCCAAAGGCCTGCTGTGAAGCACACTACACTACAAGCCACACCAGCCAGCAAAGGCAATGGAGCAAATAGGATTAATGGTTTGTGAACTTTGCATTCACATTGCCCAACAACATCTTGCTCTCACAAATCCGCACACTCTGCCTGGCGCAAGTTCGCTCTTGGACAACAACTGCGCGGGATCTTGAATGATTTACGATTCCAAAATCGAACAGAGTAGCACATCAAAAGCCGCCCTCAAATGCACATCGATCTCCTTCTCCGCTTTCCGCGAAGACGACCGCCAGTCTTCGAGCATCCATGACCACTTAACGAATGAGAGAAAGTGTTCAGTGCCAGTACTTAGGAGCCACAGCCTTAACCCTCATCCAAGCATCCTCCATCACCTCGACGACACCCTCCTCCAGCGGTCCCTTTTCCAAATCCCCCAGATTCAGCTCAATATGCCTCGCACTGCTCGCACCCACAATAACCGCATCACCCCGCGCCTGGCCCAGTGCCGAGTGGTGCTTTAACCATCTCAGAGCCATCTCCGCCACCGTCAACCCGTGCTGCTCTCCAACTTTGCGGAGCACGTCCAGCGCGTCAAAGTACGCATCATTCCAGTACCGGCCCTGATGCAGCGTGCCCTGGACGTGTCTGGGGTCGAAGCGCGAGCCGGCCTCGAACGCGCTTTGGCCGCGCTCATACCGTCCGGTCAGGAAACCGCCGGCCAGCGGCTGGAATGCGTAGAGGGCGATTCCGTAGTGGCGCAGGCAGGGGACGAGTTCGGGCTCTATGCTACGCTGCAGCGCGTTGTACACGCCCTGGTAGACGGTCGGCTTGACCCAGTTGTTTGCGACGCAGATCTCGACTATGCGGGACACTTCCCAGGAATAGTAGTTGCTGAGGCCCCAGCGGGTGAATAGGCCCTCCGTATACAGCTTGTGCACTTCACGGAGTGTGTCCTCGAACGGCGTGGCCCTGTCCGGGCCGTGCAGGTAGAAAAGATCGATCTTGCTGCATCAGAGCGCCTGGAGACTGTCGACGAGTCCGCGGCGCACATCCGATGGCTTGTGCGTATACGTTTTGGTTTTGGCGGAGGAGGGAAGCCAATGCGGGTTCGGGTACAGCTTTGTGCCCATTGCGAGACCGCGCGCCTGCCAGTCGCTAGTCGCTAGCATTTCTTCAGAAGAACCACCGCCGTAAAGGCGAGCGGTGTCGACTTCGGTGTGTCCATGTTCTTGGAAAATGTCGAGGATGGCATTCGCGTCTTCTTGGGAATGGACTCGTGCGCCGAGGGTCCCTGGTAATTCGTTGGCCTCAGGCATACTCACGGAAACGTGGACGCGAACTCAAACTCACCAGGCGCGCCGATTGTCATGGCACCAAAGACGATCTTTAAATCTGAGTTGGGAGACGCCGCCATGGTTGATGTTATCAGGAACGTGGAGGGATGTAGGATTGAATGCAGTCTTCTCCGGTCTGCTCTTGAGTGACTTCTTAATCTATGGAATGCAAAGCCTAAAGGAGGGATAGAAGAGCCTACTCCTGAGAGAGAGCTTTGTACCTGGTCGGAGCTAAGAATTCGGCTTCATCTTAGCTGAGCTCTCTTCAAGGACAGCAGACGGGGTTTGGAGGTAGTGAGCTAAAGGCCGTTGATCCGCATGTTGGATAACAACCTTGGAGGACGCAGATTGAAGATTTGCAGCGCCGTGCCCAACAGCATTCGGAAGGCCCTGTTGCATCGGAACAAGCTTGACTGCGCGCAGGCTTACCACGGGTCAGAGAGCAAGCTCGGCGCGCTTGAGGTTCTCATTGTGTATTATCAGGCCAAGACCAGCCGACGTGGAGCATCTACCAGTAGGTCAGTCACGAAGGCTTGGAGAAGTATCGCCAGTATCGGCTTCACGCGGTGAATATTCAACCAAGTCATTCTCTCTTACCTCTATCTATACACTTGATAGCCTCCTCAGACACGTAGACTCATCAAGCGCGACCTATGTCAAGCGTGTTATCGATAGAGCTGTGTAGTACTTCGGCAAGACTTGCCCTGTCCAACAAAACCAACCAGATCCACGAAACCAAAGCCAAAGACAAAGCATGATCGCATCGTAACTGCATTATATCTTGGGTATCGCTATCTCGTGAGACCACCGACAGGTGTAAAAGTCGAAATCATCTATCCTATATTCCCCCTCTTGCCACCCCGTTTCTGCCTATCGATATGCCCTTTCAACGTTTTCCGTACATCCACCAGACTCCTCTTCTGCTTCCCCTTCGCTTTGCCTAGTGTCATCAAAAAGTTCTTCTTGCGAGCTTTCTCCTTGTTCGTCGTGCTCTTGCCTTCTGCAGCCTTCTTCTCCTTCCGCTTCGCTGTAGTGCTCTGGTGGTTGTCCTCTCGATCAGCCTTCGCCATGGCAATCTTCTCCTCCTTGGTCGACTTCTTGCCGAGGAGACCAGGAGCTTCGATGGTCTCAGCTGTGATTGCATCGTCGAGATGAGCCGCTGCGAGTGCTTGCTGGCGTTTGTGGGACGCCATATTTGACTTGACGGATGCGGCGGTTTGGAACTCGCGGAGTTTGGCAAGGTCGGCAGGCGTCAGGATCGTGGTCGTCATGAGCTTTGATATCCTTTTAATCTCGGGCTCTTCGCTCTTGTGCTTATTCTCTTTGTCGTCTGTTGGCGTCTCGCTGCTCAGTCTCGCCTTCTTCGATGGCGGCTCCTTTTCCTTTTCATCCTCACTGTCCGAGATATTAATGTCTTCGCCATCGCTCTCTACGTTGATCCAGCCACCCGAGTCATAGCTGTCATCAGACTCAACATTCCAATTCCTCCAGTCGGCCGCTTCATCTTCTTCCTCTTCGTCCGTTGCAAGATCGGGTGGTAGGCCTAGTGCTTCGCGTTTCTTGCGTCGTTCCTCTTCCTTCCATTTCTCAAGCATCTCCAGGCCTTCTATCTCTCCGGCCTCTTCCTCACCGAATCTTCGCTCCTTCATATCGCCCACTCGCAGGCCCATCGTGGCATCCTTGCCCCTGTCGCGTTTTTTGAGCAGTTCCGCACCCACTTCACGATAGAGACTTAGCAGACCTTTGGCTGCCATCATCGTACCCTTGTCCTTGCTCTTTCGGTACATTACCAGATCTTGCAGTAATGTATCAGTCATGGCGAGCGGCTGTCGTACGCATATCTCGCGGATGGCGTTCAATCCTGCAGCAGCGACTTCGGCAGCGGCTGCCTCTGAGACGAACTCATTAGCGATCTTTTGCACGAGAGGCTCGAGCACGTCGGGAGGTACAAAGTTGTGCGTCGCCTGCGCCAGGCAGGCCAGGAACGACGTTACAGAGGCTTGACGTGGCGTGAGGTACTTTAAAAAGTACGAGTAGAGGGAGATTACTGTGAGCTTGTGAAGACCAACAAGCCGAGAGACGAGGTTAAGGACGAGTATTTTCAAATCGAGAGGAAGCTTTGACTTTGAGTTTTGTACATGCTTGGAGAAGAGCGTCTCTGCAAAGCCTTGAGGGTCGTGAAGGAGGTGGAGGGCGGAAAAGTTGAGCGGATGTGGCGCGTTCTTCTTCTTCTCCTTCCTCTTGACTGTCGCGGCAGCCTTCTTCAGGTCTCTCTCCTTCTTCTTCGTTTTCTTGTTGATGCCCACTTGATGCCGTAATTTTGACATATCAACATCATCCTCGCCGTCGCTGCTCTCCTCTGCTGCCTCTTCTCGTTCCTTGTCCCCACCCAGGAAGAAGCGCACACCTCCAGTCACGACCTTTTCATTATCAGCCAAGCTAGCTTCTTTCATGATCTCCACTGCTTTGACGTCTGTCCATATTTGTCTCTTCCATAACTCGCGCGTTATCTTGACAGCCCATATGCCCTTTGGTGATTCTCGATCCGAGGTGAGAAGATTGTAGAGGACGGTCTGAATTGTTCGGTTGAGCTTGTGATTCGTTGACTTGGCATTGGACGAGCGGAGGTCAGATAAGATTTTCGTAAACAGGAGAGCGCGAAGGTTCTTGCTGGGTGTGGAGACCAAGATGGGAAACAGCGTGTTCAGAAGCCTGCCAAAGATCAGCCCTGAAAGATTGTAGAAATATCTTGCGCAACCTACGTCGAGGAGTCAATTACATCCTTATTCCTCAACAGTACGAGACTGCCCACAATCTTGTCTCGCAATTCTGGGTCCAGATCCTCATGGTGCAGGCTCAAGATTTGTATCAAATCATCTGGAAATTTGGCTGTAATATTCGAATAGCAGTCGGCGACATGCGACACAAAATCTATGAGATCTCTGAGCGAGACGACTCCACTGTCATCGGCACTAGATGGATTTTGCAGGAAAAGCTCGCGAAAAGTCTCGTATTGGTTGTACTGGTTCTGGAAATCGTCGCGGTATGATGGTGGATCACGGCGTATCTTGTATTGGAGGTTGGAGAGATCTGCATCGACCTTCTCGAGGGCTCCGACCTTGCGTTTGCCCATTTCGGCGCGATATGATATTTGGTGTGCAGAGTAATTGCAGTTCGAGATTGCGGAGGGACTTTTTCTGCCCGGCGGTGAAGAGACCTCGGTGTTACCTTACCCCGGGCTCCGAGACCAACAACATTCACTTCACTCCGACGAATCCCTCCCACACCCGACACCAACGAGGTAGTTGATGCTCCGCGTTTGAGGACTAGCGCTTCAATACTCACCCTCACCATCATTGAGCGTGATTGCAGCATGCTTGCGCAACATGCGGAGGAGAAGGCACGTGCTGAGGGCATCAGATCATGCAACCCACCGTATTCATGTTACATACCTCTGGTAGTGTCTGTATCCCTTCAAAGGCCCTTGCCTGTTGCTTTGTGTTCTTCGTGTCTAATATTCGCAGTCTCCTTTTCGTCTTTCTTTCCTTTCTATCTTTGCTTGACTTTGGCTCAAAATCTCCATGCATACGGCTCGATTCGATGTCAACTCAGATGAGCCGAGACGCCCTCTCTTTCCGTCGAGATAACTCCAGTACAAACGAGTAGAGGGTCCCAATACTACAAGACCTAGCTGGAGCTCAGCTTTCTGATAATATATGCTATGGAGTCTATGGTTGGGAGGCGTTTCACCCCTACAGGCCTTTGACTGATGCCGAAGAGCTTTCACTGTTGAAACCCTGGCAACACAGCGTCATATGATAGGCTGACGCCATGTTGCTTTCACTTGTTCTGCTTCTTGCCAATGTCCACGACGCACCGAAACAAACTTTCTCTGACCTATTGACTTTAACCACTTTACCGTCACACCATCGCACCTACACGAAAAGCGCCGCAATGGCTTCCAAGCCCGTGTATGTGGGCTTTCCAAGTAAGGACGTCGCACTCTGATCATTACAAGCTGATATTCACACCCACAGGCCCCTCTCTCAGTCCGGTCGACCCCCACGCATACTGGAGTCGGTTCGACTCTTTTCCGGAGACTCGTGAACCACCCAAGCGCGAGCTGGGTCTGGCTGCGATAGATGATGACGATGATGACGATGAGCGAGACGAAAAGAAAGACGCCATGTACCTGATCAATTGCCAACATGACACCACGGTAGCAAAACTGTCAGGGGCTGAGGGCCTTGCCGCATCCTCGGAGCTAGGTGCATATCTTCGGGTTGCTGCATCACGAACCAACTACTTTGGAACTGAAGCTAGGGAATTCGATCAGATGCGACCTGCGGAACTGGCGAGTTCGCAAGCCTTGCTGTGGAACCAAGTTCCTCGGTACGATTCGGTCTGCGTGCTTCATCCAGCCGATATCGTTTCAGAGAGGGAGCAAGTAATTGCAAATAGAGTGCGTTTAATAGCCGATACGCTCGCTCAATGTAAGTTTATTCAGAGTTCAAAGTTCTTGTCGCTTCCAACGACCACTGACATTGTGCCCAAGCCCCTCAGGTCTTTGTTGTCCAAGAGCAGAAACACGATACTCTTCCATCATGCCTTGTACTACACGAAGACAAAGGTTGTCGGCATAAGGATGATGTCCTCATTGCCCTAGAACCTTTGCTCGACCCTGCGACGTTGCACCCAATGTTCGAATCGGTGGTTCTGAAAGACAAGGTACGTAAATGTAACTCGAATGAGCGATCACTGCTTCTTCCCCTGGTGGAAGATACTGCAAGACAGGAGGAAAAGAGTGGAAAGCGAGAAAATCTACGCGTCTTTTTCAATGTTTATGGCTAACCATCTAGGTCCTCGTGTTCCATCGCAATTTCACCAAGTACGAGAGGATGGGCTTTCACGCTGCCAAAACTCTCGTGCCCGAACCGGTGGCAATTTTCTGTAGCGATTGTTTGGCCATGTTCTGGGACCAGCGCGAATTGTCTTGGTGCATCATGGACAGAGGCCGTGCAGCCAAATGGGAGACACCTGAGCCTGATATAAATTTCGCGATGGATGCTGCCGAGCTATTCAGAACAAACCCTCATCAACGCATGGCCTCCGAAGTAAGTACAATGGTGTTGATCTATGGGCGGAAATGACTGCACGCTAGTAATTGCAACCTAACTCGCATCAATAGGAACTGGGAGGACAGCTTGACGGATCCGTGAGGCAGGACCAGAACACGCCTGCTGCCAGTCGCAAGGCTGAACGCAGGGACTCCGCTCGCACGCATCTTGAACCTGCCATTCATCACCCAACTCGTCAGGCACGGCCCTTGGTCAAGGCAGGCGGAGTCTCACGAAAAGACATACTTGACAGTGCCCACCGAGCTACCCACGGCAACACCATGCATGCAGCACCGAGCTACGATTTCGATGACACGGAAGAGTTAATGCCTGGTCTTCAGTCTGGTAAGATCACCGATCAGCAGCATGACGGCGGTCCTCCTGGTCGAGTTTACAATGCGATTCTCGAGAATGTACTCAAGACGGCCACACTTGCTCCGGCACAAGAATCATCTGTTGCCTCTAAGGTACCAATCGGAGCCCAGGACCGTATGTCGAATTCTTCTATGCCGCAGGCAACATCGGTGTCATCGCTTGCCTCGAACGCACCACTGCTGTCCCGCCCCGCTTTGCCCCAGCACCTGGTACCGAAGCCCATCTACTGCTACTGCCAACGACCAGACAACGGGAGCAGAATGGTGCAATGCACGAATGAGAATTGTTCGGTACAGTGGGTTCACCTCCAATGCATGAACAAGGCGCAGAGGCTGTCCACCAAGCATCGTAAGTATATTTCCTTGCCATTCCTATAGATCTCAAGCTAACTGAGACAGCGGCAGTCAAGTGGGTCTGCGATGTCTGCAAAACTGCAGCAAAGTTCGAGAAGCAAGGATCACGGGCGAATGACAATTTGAGTTCCAAATTCCCGTTCGAGAAGCAGGAGGTCATCAACGCACTCGCATACCCTGGTGGGACAGAAGGTGTCAAGGACCCCTACGGCATGAGTGCCTTCAAACCTGCGGGTATAGCATGGGAGGAGCCAACTGAAAACGAGCAGGACGGCGAGGATGAGGAGGATGAATATGACGAGGAGGAATACGGCGAGGATGAATATTACGGTGAGGATGAAGACATGGAGGGTCATTATCTCGAAGAGTGACTTCATCACATGGCGGAGTGAAGCCGAGCTCTATGTGCAACATTTCAGCATGTCCAGCTGTATACAGGATTGGCATTTGGCTATGACAGATGAGAAGATCCGGCTATCGGTGGTCTGGGTATGAGGTTTTCTGGAACGTCTTCGTTGAATACAAGATCAGCTTGTACAACTACGACCCGGTAAGGCTGAGGCAGCCTCTTCTTTACCCGTTGAGTAGAGCTAGTCACAAATCCAAAACACCTTGTTTAGGAATTTTCAACTTTCATCTGAGAGATTCCATTTTTGCCTCTGGTAGGCAAACTTTTCTCTAGCATAGTTATGACAATGTATGGCGATCGAGCCTTCCACTTTCCTTGTCGTGCGCCTTCTAAAGCCAAAGTGGTGAGCTCACCTACAGCCTAGACCAAAATGCCTTGCCCCTCCCGTGGATGGCTTCATCAATAACGGCCATGACCTCGCACAATTTTCTTTCTTCCAATTTCGGCGCCACGACCTGGACAGAGAGCGGCGTACCGATGTACACTTTTCGGTCAACGTCCGTCCCTGAGATGATGGAATCAGCACCGGTTCTATTACCGTCCTCTCGCAAAAACTTACACAACTCTCTATTGATCTTATCCCAGCCACCGATCGGTTTCTCACCCTCTACCTCCCCTTGTATGTCGCTCTCCTCGAAATGGCGTACAGGAAGAACTCCCGCAGGATAGTCCAGCAAGTTAAAGGAACTCGTATACCCCACTCCGTTCCAACGATCGATCTCCGGCACCGGATGTGGCGCGACCGGGCATATAAAAGCATCGATCTTCTTCCCATTTCCCTGCCAATCATTCCATATCCTCAAGAACTGCGTCTGCAGCTCTGCCCTCCTCGCCTGGAGCTCTCCGACCTTCGCAAGAGAGAGGGCCGCCTTAGGCCTGAGACGTGAAGCAAGCCATGGACTCAACGGCTCCTCACCCGCTTCCAAAAGATGAAACATCGTATTCCCTCCATCAACCCCAAACAGCGCGTTCGCCAGGGACTGACACTTCGAGAACAGAGGACTAATATCCAACTCCACAACCTCAACCCCCTTCCTCCTCAAACATCCCGCAACCTCATCCAACACCTTCAAAACCGGCGGATGCGGCTCCACAACCCCATCCCTCCTCACCACGCCCACCGTCACCCTCCTCCCCCTCGGCACCGAAAGCGGCTCCCATTCCCCTGGCACAACCTCCGGATCCCACCTCCACGGCTCGCGCTCCCCAACCGCGCGAAAAAACAACTCCACATCCCGCACACTGCGCGCCAACGGTCCCGCACTCGCCTTGATACCAACACTGCTCATACCCTCCGCAGTCCCGTTCTCCTGCCCCGCATACGGGACTCGTGCCGCCGACGGCTTCAATCCAATTAACCCATTACACATTGCCGGAACTCGGATACTGCCCCCGACATCTGTGCCAACGCCCAACACAGATCCGCGCAGCGCGAGCAGCGCGCCCTCGCCGCCTGTGCTGCCGCCCGCGGTGCACAGCGCGTTGATGGGGTTTAGCACGCGGCCGAAAACGTGGTTGTGTGAGTCTAGCGCCATGAGGGTTTGCGGGACGTTGGTCTTGCAGTATAGGACTGCGCCTGCGGCGAGCAGTATGTCGACGAGTGGGGCGTTAGTGGTGCTGGGGTTGAAGCAGAGGGATGCGAGGCCGATGGATGTGTCATGGCCGCGGATCTTGAAGGTGTCTTTTAGGGAGATGGGGATTCCGTGCAAGGGACCTAGGGGCGGGTTTCCGGAGGAGAGGTGTGTGTCGAGGTGCGTGGCGCGGGTTAGGGCGTCTGAGAAGAGGATCTCGGTTAGGCAGGTTGTTAGTAGGTGGGCTATTGCTGCGCGCTGTGTGGTGTTAGTGGATGCTTGTGGGACAGTGGTATAGAGGGAGAACGTTTTGGATATGGGAGATGGGAAATGGATGAGATTCATGTACTTTGCAAAATGCCCTCGTGACATCGATGCACTTCAGCTCTCTCTTACGGATAGCTTCCGCCAGACTCGTGGCATCGTACTCCTCGGTAATCCTTATCTCTTCAGGTGTCAGAATGCCACATGTGCGCGGTATATCAAGGTAGTTCCGGACATCTGGTGACGGACGGCTCTTGAGAAGCCACTCGCTGGGTATGCGGGCGAGTTGCTCCTCCTGTTTTCGTTGGGCGATTGCTTGCCATTTTGGAGACGGCGTGGATGTAGTCATTGTGTGAATTGTTCTATCAAATCTGGGTTTGGATGTTGCATGTATTGATGGAGAGGGCCGTATATATGGGTCGTGGATTTGTAGACGTGGTGTTGAGCCGAGGTTGGACGGAAAGGGAATAGCGCGAGGGGAAGGTGGTGCAGGTGCAGGTGTCATCGTTCGCGACTTCAAGCTCGAGTCCAGCATCAACATCGAACTTCGAGCCCTTGAGACCATTTTGTTGGAAGGCATGATAAGCGCTTCGTCGTACTCGATACTAGATGTCGTCTTGCTCGAATGCTTTACGCACATGGAGAAGATTGGTAATCGCTACCTCAGTCCGGATATTGAAGGTTCCGAGAGAGATGTTCGAACGCACAGTATATTATTAACTTCACAAATGGGCTCGAAGAGCATGGTGATGCTTTGAGGGCGAAAAGAATAAGTGTTCGGGTCGTTTTACATTGATAACAGTACTGTATGTACGCAGTCCAACTCTGCTTCTGGTCTTCCTGCTAGTTCCTCTCATATTCCTCAGATTCTCAAGTCCGTTGAATCCTAAAGCTCATCGTTCCATCCCTTGTCCGTACTCGCATTCCTCTTCTTCCTCATTTGACCATCCCCGTAGTCCTGTTCTTAGGTTGTTGGTACACGATCTTACGTTGATTTACACGTCCTCTCTTACCACCCAAATATTCTCTGTTCATAGGCACATCTCTCAATTTTCGGTTTGGTTCAGTTCGAGTATTGGTCTGATCCCGTCTTGAATTCCTCCGGTGCGCGATCTCTGTTATCTTTTGTCGTTTAGGATGCGGTGCTTCGTCTGGTTCTTCCTCTGATTCTTCTTCTGCTACTTCGTCTGCTACTTCGTCTGCTACTTCGTCTACTACTTCATCTTCTACTTCGTTTGCTGCTTCGTCTTCCGTTTCGTCTTCCGTTTCGTCTTCCGTTTCGTCTGCTGCTTCGTCTTCTGCTTCATCCGGTATCTTGTCTGGTATATCCACGAACATATTAGCACCTGCCGGTGGTACGCTCGTGTCAAATGGATGGCCTGGCGTCGATTTGTAGCTCTTCCTCGGTTCACCGTATTTATCGCAAGGAATCGACACGGTCTTGGTCGCGATGTAACAAGTTCGGCCCTCCATAGGTCTAATAACTTCGGGTTTACCCTCTTCGACGCATGCTTCGCAGTTGAAGCCGGTTCGAGTTTTTGATCCAGGATAACCTGGAGCATTCCGTCTGTTTACGAAAACATGGTGGCAGTTTCTTCCGCAAGGCTCGTAGGGTGCAGCTGTGTGTATAACGTGGCCACAAAACAGGAGGTGCCCATAGGGCATTGAGGCCTCTGTGCACGGACCAGGGTTGTCGGCCGTGATTACCATTCGCGGGTAGGTGACATATTCGGGGATGGTTGCTCGTGGCATCTTGACGAGCCTGAAGAAATCGGTGATCAGGGACATGTAGTGTAAGTGAGTCGCTGTAGTGGGTTTGGGGGAAAACGAAAAAGTCAAGAGCAATTCATATAAAATGCAGGGCCGTGTTTTGCACCGTACCAAGAAATGGCGGGCGGTGATGTTTGGCTCTACCAACTTCCTCACGATGTTCCGGTGGGCGTACCAAGGTTTTATTGGCGGAGGTACCAGATGCACGGCACGACTCCGAAATCCAGGGTTCTACCGAGCTCCTCACGCTGTCGAGGTCACGCTTTCTGGGCATCTAACATAAAGTTACGACCCGCAAAGCCTTGTCGTATAGTCACTACAGGACTATACAATCAGTTAGGCCCAGGCATTGTGTACCGCAACGTCCACCGGCGTTTACAGCACAACACGCTCTTTATAATGCAGACAACCGAATTGTCAGCATTGTGAAGAGCGCGAGGCAGTACTTGAGTGTTTTCACTCATTTGTCCCAACCAAATTCTTGAGTATGTCCAGCTCACAACAACCATCTGAACAAACAGTTTCTCGACGAGACTCTCTAAGCTTTCTGCCTCGACCCCTTCTTCTTCGTCAACTAGCCCGCCTTCGCGACGGCAATACATCCGCCCTGTCGCCTGAACTAGAGCAGCTGCTCAATAACACCTTTCTTCGCGAGATGGAAGGATCCACTGATGCCTGGCGCGCCAACACACCATCGGAGCATTTTGGCGATTCTTGCACGAGCGAGTTCACTCTCCGCCATGATCTGATCTGTGGTCACACAATTACCACTCCGACCATCGAAGGAATCGACGCCGACGAAGGTCCATTTGTGCGGAAGCTGGCATGTGGGCCAAACTGCACACGCCACGTAATTTTGCGGTCGTTGAAATTTCCCTTTGAGTCCTACCAGAGGATATCCGAAAGACCCTTTGTCTGCCCCGTATGCATTGAGGCATTCGTCAACAACAATTACGAATCGGTGCAAGCGGAGTATCGCTTTCTTCGATGGGATTTCCAGATCAGGGAGCTCAATATCAAGTACTGGGTGCGGCATCTTGTACAACGTTGCATCAAGGGCTGCTATATGCGACCTGCGCAAGGACTGCAGGGTGTCTTCAAGTTGGATGACCTGAACACGACGCCACTTACGCGACCTGGGAAGGTTTTCGATACTAAGGATACTTTGGGCGTATATCCGCGTGCAGAGAAGGGCTTAGTGATCCGGACCAGGGACGCTATGCGGGTCAATACCAAGCAGTATCGGGCTTTTGATTCCCTAGCTTACTCTGGTAGATCTCGCGCGCACTGGAGATCGAAGGGCCGTAGGAGTATGTCTCCAAAGTCTGATGACAGTGACGAGTCGGGGCTCACGCCTCTCAAGCGAGAGTCGTTGGACGAGGTTTCTGATCCTGATCTTGATCCTGGAGATGCACTTATCAATACTCGTGGACGCATGAACAAGTATCGGCAGCGATCACCTCTGCGTAGAGTGGAGAATGCGAATGATGCTGAGATGGACGACCTGGCAGATCGGCTGTTGTATACCAAAGTCAGTTTGACGGAAGATCATGCTACTGATAGCCTGCTCGCAAGCTTTGGGGGTTTGATGAGCGATAAATAGTCAATCTATGTTTCACTGCGTTGAAGTACGGCACAATCTTGGGTCCGTCAAAGCTAGGCTTGGGTTAGCATCTGCGGACGTTTAATTTGTTTGAATACATCCATTGCACTGAATCGATATGTACGAAAAGATGGAAATGTTGTTCCGCCGTTCTTGTGAGTCCGTGACTAGGAAATTTCGCAGCCATACAGATTGTGATGTACTTTATGAGATTCGCATAGGATATAACAAAGGGGAATAAAGCCTTTACGGTGGGCTATATGTGGATGTCAAGCCTGTGGAACATCATACATGACAGATAGAAATCCGATTCCAACTTCACAATATCGTCACATGCTCTTTCTGTCCAGCTTGATCGAACGGACTCCGGAACTGATTCCAAGCTTTGTTCTCATCCACCGTGGTTCCGGAACAACACATCTTCACCTCAGCTAGACCTACACGTTCGTAGAAACCCGAATGATGAGAATGCCGCAATAACAGAATATATTCCATCAAGTTGTAATATGAGAATACGTCGTCTCGTCGTACTCGGCATAGACGCAAAAATGTTACCTCAGTGTCTACTAGTTGGTCGTCTGTTGTCGTCCAGTCATGATACCCGAAAGAGTCGAGGTAGAGCTGGTATACCGGCGCAGTCCCTTTGTCTGGATGTGTGGTGAACTCAAAATCCGAAACGGATATATCGTATGCATAATCCCTTTCAGTAAGCCGCGGTGTTGGATTGCTGTGACCATGGATTACTGGCCCGAGAATTGTTACCTGAGCGCTCTTGGCCTCTCCAGTGATGTCGTCCCCTGCCGGAACATATTCCAGAACCCTTATCTCAGAATAAGAAGCGCGAATATCATGACTGATGGTGTACAGATGGGTAAACGGATAATCGATTTTGCATTCTAGGGAAGCCCATGACCAGCTTGGTGCTCGCCAATCCGTGGGTTTCGCGGCTACCACGCCCTGTCTGTGCAGTGGGATGTGCCACAGGAAATCTTCTAACAGAGACGAGCTCCAGAGACCAGCAATATATCTAGAACCAGGCAAACGCGCCAGAAACTGTTTGGTGATGCCTGAAAGGGCCGGAAGTTTGTCCGATGGCATTGTTAAATGTGTACCCGAATAAGCAGATACGATCTTTGTCCAAAGTGTTTGAATATCACGATCGGTACCGTTCTCCAGGATCTTGACATACTCCAATTTAGTAAATGCATCCTCGGTATTCCATCGGCGGCATTCGCATGTTGCGCTCTCACGACATTCCCAAAAGAGTTCTTGAGGTCCGAAGTGCAAAACACGGGGTGACAAGAGCCGCTCTTGACATACCCATGCCCGAGAGAGGAGAGGAAACCGATTTCGTGTTCCTTCCTCATCTCCTGTATCGAGCATTGGAGAGTAGTGCTGCAATAGCGGACGGCATAGAACTCGATACAGCGAATCCGTGCCTTCCTTCCCAATAAATTCATGATCTCTGTGGTCATGAAATAGTCCAGCCTGTTGTGATCCAGCACGAGTAGCTGCCAGTGTAAGGAACGACCTTGAATAGATTTCCATCATCTGAGCCGACTCCTGAAGCCAGTCGTCTCGGCTGTTCTGTATGATGCATAAAGAGTCTATCCAAAGGTATTCGATTCCGAACAGACGACTCATAACCACAGCATCTCTGTAGGTGGGCGGTAAATCGGTCATTGCAAAGCCCTCTTGCATCTCGTGGAGGTTTTTTGTTGTTGTCTCGAAAGCTCGCTTCGTACCCCAACAATGACTGAGACAGATATAACGGCCCTTATTGCTTGAGGTCTGGACTAGTTGCAGTCGTTCATCTCCGACACGACCAACCTTTATCAAACGAGAGGGTAGTGGCTGGTCAGCTTCAGTACTTCCGCACTTGTGCTTTATGAGACAATTTTTGATCCATCTTGACGCCACTTGAAAGCAATTAGTAGGTCCCGAGCTAGACATGATTTCGTTATCACATGGAAAGAAGTCCCAAGGGCAAGGCAGATCTGGGTATCGCGGCGTCAGCTAGCTGGCAAGCTGTTAGATCGAGACCAGACCTTGAGTGCAAAATATTCGCAGCATTTCATGGCCACGCAGAAGAACCATGCGGTTGGGTTGATCCCAAGTGAATTCCATGGGCATACTCTTTTTGGCATAGGCCGCCGAGCCAGGATTCCAGAATCCAACAAGAAGAGAACACATGGGACAAGAATCAGCAACACCACGGTCCAGCTCTGCTCCCTCCAGGCGTACGTTCTCTGCTGGCTCATGCACCCAAGTAGAACATGATGCACAAAGTATTTCCGAAAACCGAGGTCTTGGTTTCTTCTGAATCACTTCCGCCATTGTGATAGTAGTTGTTATGTTCCTGCGGAGAATTCGAGATTTCACTGAACTTTACGATGAATTAACGACGAGTCTGGCTTTATGATAGCCACTGAGGAGATTGATGTATGAATGTTCGATGTACATTTCGCAGCCTTGTTGGTGGGGTCACCAACGCATCGTTGAGGTTACGCAGGTGGCGTAGCACAGCCACAAGGTTTGTCGCTCACGCTCGCGTGATTCGCCAGGCAGGCGCGAGAAGCTCTATATCCATGCATGCTATTTAGGTAATCCACGCGTGCTTCTGTTTACCTACTTGACCTACGTCTGCGGCCAATGTTCGCTGACTTACACTCACATCTACAAATCTACTGGGCGTTTGTAAATCTCCACGCAGATCCGTACTGAGTGAGTGATCGCTGTGGCTTCCGGCGATCCTCGTTTTGGCCCACCAAATCAGCCAGCTATGAGCTATATCGAACTGACAAACCTCCCCTGCAATCCGGACTACTCGCCATATCATGATCTCGCCTGCCGGCATCGCATAAAAACAGCCTTCCCTGAATTTTGCAGTCCAAATTGTCAGGTTCCTCGCGGAAGACAAGGATTTCTCTGTCCGGAATGCCTCGTCGATACAGTGACCATGGAAGTACAGCTTGCCGACTTGTGCATGACCACTGATGAAGCTGGCGAGCGGACACGTACTACGCGGTCTGAGCTTGTGCGAGCAATTGTCGATAAGAAAGTATACGAGCTCCAAAAGCGGGGTTATTGGAGGCTTTGCACGGTAGTCGAGAAAATGGACCCGATACTGCAGTTTTATGATAGCTTCCCTGAAGCACATTATGCCGAGATGATGGATGGTATGGACGAGGTCCGAAGCAGGAAACGTCCTTCGGCGAAGGCTACTAAGAAGAAGAGCGCAAATCCGCAATCAAATCTCACTAGTAAGTGTTCTGCAATGACAGCTTCTTCTATCGCATTTGCTGACTCCCTTAAGATAGCAGCGCGTCTCAAGCGTCCGTCGGGCAGAGGGCAGTAATTCCAGGCTTTAACTCAAGCGATGTCCATAGCTTGATAGAAGATGAAGCAACAAAGGCGGTCAGAGAAGTACTTGAGAGGTTGGCGTTGGGTAGTACAATCCTGGGAGATGCAAGCGGATGCACTGGATAGAGCTTCGTGCTTCTTTCTGTACCTGTTTGCGCGAGAGCTACTAAATGTGGAAGCATCTCACTGATGGCGTGCGTAAGTAGGTTCTACTTCACGATGAGCTAATTGAAGGCTCCGATTCTTGTGTCCATGACACTATCCCCGACATTGTGAAGTAACTAGTCCCGGGGTATCCCTTTGATTCGTAACGATCACCTCTGAAAGTCACGGTCACCGGATCTAATCAAGACGTATATAGATCTTCCAATCAAAGCTTTGCCTTGTACACTAAAATTGTCTTGTGGCTCTCAACTTTTTTCGACATCATGGACAATCCTCTCTTTGACGAAGCCGCTCTCAAATCGGATCGAACATTTGAACAGTGCACACCTTGCGCCCAAGATTCCCAATTCCATAATTTGGAATGCGGTCATCGAATAAAGACCCCAGCACTTCCAGAATTCTGCGGCTCGAACTGCGTCGCTCGACCTTCAGGTGTACGCATAGACCACTCGCCCTTCATCTGTCCTATCTGCGACGAGAAAACGATTCGGTCCAAGATCATCCACGAACTGCAAAGGATGACCGAGAACGACGATCATACAGGGTCTTCTTGGTGGAAGAAGCATCAGATTGCGAAGGAGAATGTCATGAACTGCCTGCGACATTCGGGTCAGCGACCATGTGAGATTGTGGAACAGCTTGATGACCCAAAGCTTCAATTCTTCCAGGACATTGCAGGAGCTGAGCCCCTTGTGGAGACGCGCGAATGTCAGGGTACACTTGAAGATGCCATGAGCAGGCTGGACGACCAGAAGAATAGGGTCGAAGAACAGGTGCGGGTAGCAGATCAGACTGACGACTTCCAAGACAACGACACAAGGCTTTCAGGTGAACAGAGCCCGAAGGCACAGGCGATGCGTAAGAAGATACCACGTTCGGCGTTGAAGACGTTCAAGAAGGCAGGTCAGGCTTCACAGTAGCATTTGAATGGGGGACGTACACCTTTCAGATGTTAGACAATGATAAAATGCTCTAGCTCATGAACTCCTCCTCGTTCGATTTGGGAAAGAGTTTTGATAATTAAAATGAATCGATTACACACGAAATGGCTCGCACGATTTGATCAAGGGATTCTAGTTAGATATGTTGGACCGTGATGAGAGTCAAGACGCTTCAATGATGAATGATATGTATAAATATGGCGATAGCCCATATCTGGAGAGTACGAGACGCAGAATTTGTTGATACGTACACGCAGCTAAAGTCGTGAAATGAGCAATATACGTAATAATAAGCAAAGAACTGTGCCTTAGCCGAGAAGACAGTCTTCCATGCATATCTGATTATCTTACAGATTGACCGAGAAAAACACTGGAATGACGGATCCCGCTGAGTTGTTTGGTTCATGGTTCATGGTGTAGCCAAACATTCTTGAGATAGCAATCAGATCATACAAGATGGCTCAAAAAGCCATCGATTAGGTGCATATATATCGTGGTTCATCAAGCGTGAGTTGCAGCCAAAATTCGCACGCACATAAGTAACTGCTCCTATGTTTCAGCTCCGACGTGAATCAATCTGGGCATCTCAAAGTACATGCTTATCTTGTTCCTAGGCCATGGGCTTCTCATATGAACAGAGATAATCTCAAACTGAATACGAAGAGATTAGGTCGATATATAACTCTAGCTATCTAGTTTCAGCTATCTGGAGAACATTGCACGCGTCGCAATGAGTCTATTATCTATACTGCAATATTCATCGCAGAAAGACGATTCGTCCGTTTCAGACTCCGATCAACATTGTGCAGTCAAAACGTTACCTTCACATGGATCAGCTATCACAGTGGAGGAGGACATTCACCGCATTCGACATCGCCGACTCGTTTAAAACGACACCCCTTGTTGCATTCGGAAACGTCCCCTATTCCAACACAACAGTGCGCCTATTACAGACGTCAACGGACTGAACGCTCGACTGACCCGAGAGGAACGCCAAGCAAGCCACCATTCGGAATATTTTTTCGAACCATCTCTCCGGATTACCTCTACCTTTTATCTCTTTCAAACCCCGAAAAGATGTCTACCATGCTCTCGCACGCAGAAATTGCACAGTTGAACCACGATAACAGCCCCTGCAAACACGGCAGCTGTTATCACGACTTGACTTGTGGACATCGCATTCGCATCAAAAACAAGGTCGAAGTGCTTTGCGGTTGGAATTGTGAGCATCCCAAGAATTCCAACATGACAGTCTCTCACGCCTTTGTCTGCCCAGCCTGCGTGACTAAAGAGGTACAGGAGCAAATCGAACACTGGGACAGAGTCCTCGGTGGACTGGACATGACTCGCGAAGAGCGAGCAGCATGCATTGCTGCAGACATCCTCGACCGCGAACAGTCCGATGGTGGAAGAATCACCTGTAGTGCGGTCACCAAAGCCGAGAGTGGCTACATCCAATACTTCGTGGACTTTTCTGAAGAAGTTGATGCGGAGGACAGAGCTGCAGAAGAGAAGAAGGCGCAGCAACGGAAGCTGAGGCACCGAACAACGAGATCTAATGTACTTCCACCAGTACGCATGGACGATGAGGCTCGTACTGCTAAGATACAACCTATGCAGTCCCAAGACGCGGAGATGGAAGATGCCTTCGCGGCTGCAATCATGGAGGAGCTCGATCGCGTCGAAGACTTTTCCTCCGAAGACGAGAACGATGCTGTGGACGACGTCGAGAACAAGCGTCGTGTAAGGAGTGGACCCCCAGCTCCGATTCACGAAGATCAGCCCGAAGACGAGTATACCCCTCGACCAGAGGACGAAGCGACAAAGGCCGTCCGCGAACTTCTCGATTCGATGCTTTTGAGTGACAGCAATCCTGGGGAATCTAAAGAGGTAACTTATGTGGCCCGAAGAGTTGCGCGAATGGAGATAGTGGATGAACTGGAAGACATCGAGGAGTATTCGGATATCCTAGACGAAGATTCTGAGGAAGACGACCCTGAACCAGAAGACCCCTCCGATGAAGATTACAGGCCCGAGATGGATGACAACGAGTCTGAACTGGACGAGGACGACTTGGAGCTCCTGAGGCTGGAGCGAGACTATGATCTTCGTCATCCACGGCGACCCGTAGGGAACAGGGAGGATGATGGGGATGAAATGGTGTGTTAGTGAGGTACACGCTCCTGAGTCTTACTAGCTCCTACTGTCATTTTGGGTTTCATTTGATTTCTAAGAGCGTATCTTGTAGGACCCTGGGCGGTTGCGTGTCTCGATTGCGGCTCTTTGAGTGTTTGTATCATCTTAATTATTTATATACCGGTAATAACGAGAAGTCTTCTGCGCTTTCGTCTGTAATGATTATGTTAAGTCCACAGTCATCCATGCCTTGTCGTTGAGAACATGTGTCAGTGACAAATCGATACCACGTCGAGCTCGAACGGGAAGGACATAAATATCTACCTAGCTGACGGGCAAACCCATAAGAGCACTACATCGAAAAGCTGCCAGGGTGGAGTGCCGCTTAGGTGGAGAAGAATATCACGTGATAACCCAATCCACGTGGCGTTGTGACCTTGAGGCCTCCAC
Source organism: Lophiostoma macrostomum CBS 122681 (assembly GCA_010405375.1). Classification (NCBI taxonomy): domain Eukaryota; kingdom Fungi; phylum Ascomycota; class Dothideomycetes; order Pleosporales; family Lophiostomataceae; genus Lophiostoma; species Lophiostoma macrostomum. The sequence goes on along the minus strand of MU004419.1, from coordinate 29,960 downwards.
AACAGTAGGGTCAATAGAAAGGGACACTTAATAAGTGATAGCGAATCAAGTTCCGTTGCCTGAAATCATTGATCGATGTGTTTTCTTTGTGATAAGAAGGTCGCTAAGCACCGTGTTCGTAGCCTTTCCCACACCCGGCTAGGCTTACATGACAATCACAATGATGATCTAGCCCCTCGAGTTCACTCGATGAGTTCTTTCACCCCTTTCCGAACGAAAAATAAATTTCTTGGACAAGTCGTGATGCGATAATATTGCGAAAACTGAAGCTGGAAAGTGAAGCGGATTGACGTCTGCATTGAGACGATTAGCGCCTTGCCAAGCCCACTGTCTCAAACCTTGCGCCATCTGAGACGTTGATCCACTTCATCCCGCCGAACTGCATTGCTGCATTGGGCATCAATGGCTCTCTGGTTCATTTCGATGTCCATACGCGCGTCCAATGTCGATTCATTGAACACCCCGTCTCCTAAGTGGCCTGCCTGCGCGCCCTCAACCACACGACATCAACAATCACCACATGAGGTCAGGTAAAGATTAGGAGCACTCAACGTCGGCACAGATTGTCAAACAGCCACCGCATGGCATACAGACCCCTACTTTCTGTCCCAACCCAAAAGCAACTAGAACGAAGTTTCTTTCCGCATTTAGATCCCGAGGAGATCCCGACAGCTGCCAACGACTCGCTCTGTGTTATGCGGGGCGTATTGAACCTTAAAACTAGTCCAACGTCTGCTAGCGCAACTATGCCTTGATTACGGCGGTATTCGAAACCACTCGCGCAGCGCAATCATGTCTGTTCAGATCATTTGCATTCACAAAACCGGCGTGTAAGCCCTTGGGTGTCACTCTGGGAAACTCAAGGCAACGATCATGTGTGCATTTTGTGAGAATACAGACATTCGAGGCTCAATAAGCACGTAAATCACCATCAAAGATCTTGGGTTAAGACGATCAGCAAGGTGCTGGATCAGTGTGCTTCATGAGATGCCGAGATCATCTACCGGCGAAGATCATGGTTTCAAAGTGCGAATGTATCCACGCCAGACTGGCAGACGCCCACCTTCGTGCGCCACAATAAAGTTCGGAGAATTTCAACAGATCACAGCGACATGTCTGGCACGAACTTGTTTTGGTGGCATCCAACGTTCGCAGCCTCTAGTTGGATGCCATGCAGGATCTCTTCATTGTGGTCTAATCCTGCTTTGGGTAAGTCAGCCACTACCCGAAGTTCTGAATCGAGCATGCCGTTTCCTCATGTCCATCCCACATCTGCTAACTCGATTCAATACACTAGGATGCACTTATCATACAAGAATCGTGAGCAGCCACGTTCATTCGATCGGCTGAACTAAGCATACGCTGATAGCCACATCGCACGTGGGAACGGAATGTGGTGCGCCATCCCTGCCTCAAACTACAGGTCGAAAATAGAGTTGCATATCGCGCTTAGCCATCAGGGACTGCCCAGGTAGATTATACTGGGGCTCAGTCTCAAATCGTTCATACTTGACAGCAGCTGCTTCTCAAGACTATCAACACGTACAGCTTTGCACTCGAGCGGGCACCACCATGGAAGAAGTTGCAGGCATACGACAGCATGCAGACTCGCTGTTTCCTCGAGCGGGAGGCCCATTTCCTCCTTCTTCAGTCGTTGCGGCTTGGCCTATGCCCAATTACATCAACCCGGAAACTCGAGACTGGTTGGCGCTTGTTCAGAACGGCCGGACTCCACTGACTCTCTTTGTAGGACAGGTCCCATCGTCCTGCTCGTAGTAGCAACGATCACATCTGTGGTATATATCGCACGAATATGGGCTCGCTTATTTGTGGCGAAGAATGCGGGTCTTGATGACCTGCTCATGTCGGCTGCGATGGTCCCATTGCTCGGCTTGACGGTGGCTGTTATACTTGGTAAGTTACAAGACCCTCCATTTCGTCCAGGCATCGACATGGTCCGAGCCTTTCGCCCACAAACAAGGTGTACAGATCTCGTACCATGTGTATATGCCAAGAAAAGGTTTCAAATAAGTTGACGAATTCAAGGCATAAGAGTGTATGGCTTCCAGTGGCATGCGTGGGATCAAACCCCGAAGACCTTGATAACGACACGGCAGGTACGTTGTATAGCAGAGGTAATAATTCAGAGGTACTGAAGAAAGACTAGATTACCCTAGTAATCGAAGTACTATACCTAGTATCAACATCACTCATCAAAATCTCGATCCTCTGCTTTTATCGGCGGATCACAAATGGATCCATTTCCAGAACCTTTGTGTACCTGGTGTGGGCTTTTATTATCTTTGTCGTCGTTTACATGTTCGTTTTCATCTTTGTCATTGTCTTTTCCTGCTCGCCAGTGGAAGGCTATTGGCACCTTTTTGACATCGCCTGGAGGTTGCAACACGAAGTGAAATGCCATAACGAAGGCGCGGAGATTGTCTCGGTGGTCGTCGTCAGCACTCTACAGGACTTCTTTATTTGCGCCCTGCCTATATTCTTAGTGTGGAACTTGCAGATACCTCGGCGACAGAAAGCAGCACTGATAGGCATATTCGGCATGGGCCTTGTTACTTGCGTGTGTGGAATCATGCGCACCTACTACGCCATTTACGTATACTATTACACCTACGACATAACCTGGATTGCATTTTACGGATGGATATGGACCGCTCTCGAGGCCGACCTTGCTGTCATCTGCGCATCGGCGCCTGCTCTGAAGGTGTTCTTCCGTCGTTACTTCAACCTTTCTGCCAACCGCAGCGGTAATTCCAACTCAAGAGACAAGAGACCATTTCATTTGGGAAAGCTGAGTCCAGGCAACTCTGATGGATCCTCAAACATGGACAGCGGCTCCAGGCCCTCTGAACCTGTGCCAATGGAGCGATTTCGAAAAAGTCGCGGCATTAGTATCAATACTGAAGGGAGGCGCAACAGCGACGCGAGTACAAATTATCTGACAGCTCTTCCTTCACCGCTGTCAGAGGATCTGGGGACTAGGTGGACTGCAGGATGTCGTACAGTCGTGGCAACCTTTCGATCGGATTCCTACGCCAGTTCGGGGAAGAAGAGTCGGAATGAGCGACACGATCTGGATAGAGAAATTGGCACGAACCAGCAGATATGAGCGTGGTCAATGCTTCGGTGCTCACTGTCGTGCAGTATTAAATTACAGTGGACGAATCACACCGTCCTGCAGTCGATGAAAGCTGGTGAAAGGATCTAGCACAGTACCTCAACATTTCAAAACCACGGGACCGCATGAGCTATCGCACCGATTCTCATCGCTTGCGCAATTCATGAAGACGAGCTTTGGATCGTTGCCTGACGTAAGGGGAATACATGACCTCGTTGGTCTCAATGCATTTACCAACCTGGAAATCTTCAGCCCCAGACCAGCAGGAACTACAATCCACCGCCCCCAACCGCAAATCCCGTCGTAAATCGCGCATCAACATAGTGCTCTTTACCAAAGGCAACCTTATGTACCTGCGCGAGTAACTCCTCTGGACTGCTTTTCGAAGGCACGAACACCAGACCAGCGTCAGCCGCGGGCTTCTGAGTGCCGACGTAATTGCCATTACCATCCTTCGCATAGTGCTCGAGATAATAGCTTCGCCGCATTTTCCGGACAATGACTGTCTGGCTGACCTTTCCGACTTCGCGAAAAATCATGTTCTTGAGCGACTTCTTGTCGGTGCTGTGAATCATGGGCACGGCGATGATTTCGTCGGGGTCGCCAACTGCGAGCGAGCGCATCTCGTCATTCACCTCTTCGGCTAGGGACGAGTACTGTGGGGGTGGAGTCCTGGATACGGATCAGCTCGCTACGTATGCTCGCTTCATTGAGAAGAATTTACTCTTCGTGCTCTCTCGCTCGACTACTTTCGGCTCTGGCCTCGACTTCTGGTAACGACATTGTTGTTGGTGTCTCGTTCTAGTCGATTCTCGAGAGTGAACAAATTGGAGTTTCGTCGCCATGTTATATCTTGGGTTTCCGATGCATTGGCGATTGTGATGGCTCAGCCTACCGTAAACTAGTCACCAGGCTGAGCGCCGCTCGGTCTGCCGATAGCCAATACGGAGTTGCGTATGGACGTCACGGGAGCATTTCAACGATGCTAGCTTCACCGAACAGCATTCGTCACGGCAAGGCAGACTCGTCAGCTGCGTTATCGGATCATTTACACCTTGGAAGGTGTGGCAATCTTCCAACCCGAGCGGGATGTTGTTGCGACCGAGGGACCGTCCAAATGATCACAGCTATCAAGCTCGATTGTCGCATGGGCATCTACCGGCCACAATGAAACCCCAGACATCTAAAACAGTACCTTCGAATGTCTAATGCCATGCTATGGTGACAGAAGCTTATTGCTCCTTCGGGCTGGACCGAAGATCGGCAAACGTCTCCAAATTTCCCCGCAACCAGGTCTAGCCCCCCTCATCCGAGTCGCTCCTAAAATCCACCATCTTCTCGAGCCGCTTCATCATGATCTCTCTCAACCACTAGAACCCCCAATTCGCTCATCACAATGCCACAAACCCTCAAAATCGCCTCCTCGCAATCTCGCACCCTCTCCACAGCCGCCTCCACCCTCCTCGCTCTCGAAGAAACCGCCAAACACGCAGCCGCCCAGAACATCGACATCCTCCTCTTCCCCGAAGCCTACCTCGGCGGCTACCCGCGCACATGTTCCTTCGGCAGCGCAGTCGGCGCCCGCACAACAGAGGGTCGCGACCAATTCCTCGAATACTTCAAAGCGGCTGTCGATCTAGGCGACACGCCGCAGGGCGCGGGCGATGCGTGGATAGAGCGCAAGCTGCCGCTACCAAGGGATAAACGGTATCGAGGTGACGGCACACGAGAAGAATTGGAAAGGATAGCGCGCGAGACGGGGGTGTTCATCGTCACCGGGCTTGTCGAACGCGCGGGCGGGACGCTGTACTGTGGAGTCGTATATGTGTGTCCTCGACTCGGCGTGCTGGGAAAGAGGAGGAAAGTCATGCCGACGGGAACGGAGCGGTTGATCTGGGGACAGGGGTCGCCGAGCACACTGAAAGCAGTGGTTACCCATATCAAGGGTGTGCGAGTGTGTATGGCGGCTGCGATCTGCTGGGAGAACTATATGCCGTTGCTGCGTCAGAGCTTGTATAGCCAGAACGTGAATTTGTGGCTGGCGCCGACGGCGGATGCGAGGAGTGCGTGGGAGGGGCTCATGAGGACTGTCGGAGTTGAGGGGAGGTGCTTTGTGCTTAGTGCGAATCAGTGCGTGAGGACGGAGAATCTGCCCGAGTGGATTACGGGGGAGAAAGTCGATGCACGGGAGCGCAAAGGTGGAGATAAAGAGGGTTTGGTCAATGATACACAAGAGCACCATTCACAGAGGCCGGCCGGCACGCGAGCGAGACGTCGGAGTACGATTACGACGACCGAGGGCGAGCATGAGATCTGCTGGCCTATCGCTGAGGAAGCAAAGGAAGGTCAGAATGGCGACGAATCAGCCATAGTGGACGAAGCGCAGCCTCCTGATCCCGTCTTCTCTGACCCTTCGTCATCGTCGACATCGAAACAGACGTCCGCAATCTCACACCATCCTATCAGTTCTTCCAGCACTTCGAGAGATGCGACGTCTCAGGCGGATGAATGGGCAAGTCGGGGCGGTTCATGTATAATATCTCCACTGGGTGATGTCCTCGCAGGGCCATTGTGGGAGGTCGAAGACGGCGGCTTGCTGGTTGTGGAAGTAGACTTTGAGGATTGTGAGAGAGGACGGTTGGATCTGGATGTTGCGGGCAGTTATTCGCGCATGGACAGTTTCCATCTGACGGTCGATGGGCTCGATTTGGATCCCCCACCGTGAAAAGACGTCTTCGATCCGGCTTCATTTAGCTAGATTCGCTATTCCATCGAAGCAGGTAGTGACTGATCAAGTTGATCAAGCGATATCAATTTGATTCGTGATCCATGTAGCGCGAGATCTCTGGCGCCCTGGAGCATGCAGCAAGATCCAAGGTCATTCCAAGAGAACCCGTTCAGTGGTGTATTTGCCAGCCTCCATTTGCTCGACCAGTCTGCCGTTCATTATATCATGGATGTAACATTCGCTGACCAACTTGTATCTCCCTTTCTTTGATTGTTTCAGAATCAATGGCACCGATACTCCAAGAAAAATGAAGCACTTATCGCCAATCTCAAGGGCGCCACCTGGCGCAAGACCTATTCGCCCATTTTCCGTCAAAAACAAGCGTTTTCCGGTTGTATGTTCCGCCATCGTGACCGCAAGGTGTATCACATCCACGGGAGGGTTGAAGGCGGAAGAATGCGCGGATGTTCTTCCTAGTAACGAACGAGCGATGCGTCTATATGCATCGAAACTGGCCCGGTGTTGTTCTAGGTTGTTCCAATTCGAATCAAGCGGATACCCTTGGACCAAGTTGAAAGTAAATTCATCCTCATCCAAAGTCCTATCGTGCGACGCTGCGGACCACGAGCTGTCAAGGAATAGCTCCCCTTTCGTATGGATGCTCTTATTCCATAGCTCCGGGCGGAGACCAAAATCGGATCCGGAAAGTACAGGAGACATCCAAACTATTTTGTCGAATAAGAAGCCCTTGATCTCCAATATGTTCTCTTTCAAGATGCGCACGGCGAACGAGTCTTGAGATCCCCCCGCTTCATACCGAAAGTTTAAATTTCCTATCACTCTCGTCTCCCGTTTACCTCCATTCCAAGAGGGAACCCACGAAGGTCGTGAGCCATCGAGAAGATCTGCTGGGCTCTGGTGATACACGGGAGTGAGAGTCCAAGGCCCATTGTCTGGGTGTTTGAGCAGCGTGCGAGCCGTATCCACATGGACCTCTTTTGTAGATTTGGCATATTCTACCTCTACAAATGGCTTTCCACTCTCATCTTGCGCGTAACGTGAACCCAGGAAGGCATATATGTGATCGCGGTCGTCAGTCGCTGCCATTGCCCTCGCGGTATCGAGCAGCCGCACGAAATTTCCTTCCGGGTATACACTCTCGATGTAGTGCTTCAAGGTTGGTCGTGGAGCCCACCATCTCATTGGGTTGTCGTAATTGCTGATAACCGTTGTGAAGATTGCAGATGACTTGCGGAGCCTGCTTTCATTCATCAAAAAGTCGGTCTTGCTCCAACACCACATTAGAAACTCGAAGATGTCGGCGATCTCGATATACCCTGTTCCCCAGAACGCCTCGCAGTTTTGAGCCAAGGCGACTTCCTGGACCACCCAGCTACGTCCGAACCAGGCACAATCAAAGAGAGACTCAACGGTAGCCCAGGTTATCTGCTCAAGATAGGATGGATAAGAGCGCGCGAGAAACCCAATACTGTCATGGTTTCGATTGCAACACTCGTTCGCCTTCTTTGATCATCTTGAGACAGTCGATCGCTATACCCGTGAGATCATCGCCGAGCCACACAAGAATTCCCTTCGCATTCCTGTAAACGTGGTGGATACGCTTGACGTGATCGCTCTTCTCTTGATCATTCTTCTGGTTTATGCACAGCGCATCTGCCCATAAAACTCTCACGCAGTTAGGGTGTCTGAAGCGACGAAGGGCGTCGGCAAGACTGACGGTGATGGACACCACATGTTCATTGCACGGATGTCGACTGTGAGATTGGGATCGCCCCAAGTATAGGATAGAGCTTCGTATGGGCAAGCGTTAACCGCTCCCCCTATAAGTAATCGACACTCCCCCTGTAAGGCTGCAGCACCACGTAAAACTATAGGATTAGGGTTAGAATAGGGTTAGTAGGGTTAGGAGGGTTAGGGATTAGGATAAGGGCTTGAGAATCTATTAAAACGTGAAGAAAGAAGGTTGAATATTTGTGGTGTATGGGAGCTGATTAGTCAGATGGCCTTACGGGGGGAGTGTCGATTACTTACGGGGGGAGCGGTTAACGCTTGCCCTTCGTATGTGTTCACAGATGATTTGGACGCGACGATCTCTAGATTGCATTGGATATCGTCGTGGGGCTGTCCAGGGTGTAGATTGAGTAGCCTGATGGACTCGGGATTCTTGAGCGGTTCGTAATGTGCTGAGCCCACCACCGTTCGATGTGGGTTTTCGGTAATTTGGCGGCGCTTTGTGCAGCAAAATATCATCTTTTTCTGGTGCAGAAAGCGACAGGAAATAACATGATCGCATCTTAAGCATTGTTTAAATGATTTTGAGGCATTGCGGCCCTGGCCCTTCGTACGTGACAGCATCTGAACATTTGCAAAGGGCAGGCATACATGCGCAATGCAATGCTGCGCCGCTACCGTCACCCATTACCAGGTTCAGCTCCTCATGAACCCGAAAGAGAGCAGTGCTTCGACAAAATGACACTAGCCCCGGCCGTAATGCCGATCCAAGAAATGCCCAGCTTCCTTCCAGGCGGTCAGATCACGTGCCGTCACCTGACCGCTGCTGCCTAGCCCCCGTCTCCGGATATATAAACCCACTTCCTCCCGGCCCAAATTCCTCCTCAGCTTCCTTTGCCGTATGGCTTAGATCAAGTGTAGTATCTGTTCTTTCTCAGGGTAAAACCTAGAATTGGGGCCACTCCCCAAAACACTTTACCTCTTATTTTTGCAACTAGTCTTGAGCCTGCTCATGCTTGCATGGGTGGGTGATAGACACAGTGTCCTCCGGCTTGCACTTTATCGGAGCGACGCAAATGTTTTCACTGGGTTGCGCGGCTTGGCCGTGGGCTTGAGGAAGGCTGGTCGTTTCGTGGTATTCTGTTCGGCAGTTGGGTCGTCGCAGGCACCTTGGAACAATGAAAACCGGAGGCTTGCCTGATTGTTGTTGCGCAGCTTCCCAGGTTTGGTCGTGGCTTGTGACTTCAGGATCTCATATCAGCAAACCGAAGACCATTATGGGATCTATAAGTATAGACTCGCTCCATAGTAGACGGAACTCGGTATCCGCACACACAGTACAGTCCTGTCACATCAATATGTCTGGAAACACCTCTGCAGCAGCTAATGGAGCCACTGTCGACTTGGAAATTCTTCGTCGCGCATACTCGAGTTGGATCACCACGACCAGAATTCGCAAAGCAGTACTTGAGTACCTCAAAGGACAATCGCAGGAAGCAATGGAGGGGAACAGTGCCGTGCAGGAGATGCAGAATGCAATCATTGAACGCCTTCTGCAAGATTGTTCGTTCAGTGATATCCTGGAGCATGGCTTCAAGATAGGTATCATCAGCCGTTTGGATGAAGAGGGGAGGAAGAGATTGGGCAAGCGAGGAAGGTTCCCGCCTGCAAATGTACTCAGGCTTGGGGTAACGCTAGCAGAAATGCTTCTTGATAGGCCGGAGACTATGAGGCTTCTGGACGAGATCCTTGGTCCTGTTCAGCCGTACAAATGATTGGTAGTAGTAGATGTTTTTAGTTGAGGAACCCTTTCAAATAGTTACAGCTTCTGAGTCTCGGGGTATGGTTCGACTTTTGATTTAGTATTTCACATTATCGTGTGCGATTAGGTGCAAGCAGAAATTTCGAAATGCAAAACCAAAATTATGTTGGTCTCAACGCTAAATGGCATAGGACCCTCTTGTTGAACGCTAGATCGCCATATGGCCTTCTTGATTGTCGCTTTTTCATTTCGACTTTCTGAGTTGCAACCATCATGGCAAACGAGATATTTGCGTGATCAGGTGCACGCCCTAACCGAGCAAGAGCTGATTGCGTGCACGAGTATTGCGATCACGTGAAGCTAGAATGCGTTTCCTGGCACGCAAATAACAAACGCAACATTAGCACATATAATATTGTTCTTTGTGGTGTTTCCGACGGAACCTCGCGCACATACAACGTACCAGCATCTTTTCGACAGGCTCAACTGGTCTCCACTATTTTCTCAGATCTGCTCAGAACCGTGACCTCAAAGACGTCATGTCCTCGAAGACAATCGAAACACTCAAAGACAACGTGGAGGCACAACTCACTCGTTTCCATGCGGCGAAAGACAAGTTCGATGGACTCGTAAAGCAGTACAAAGACACCAATCAACTCGAACCTCGCACCGAAAAGGACAAACTCGCGCGATACGATTCCCGTGTTTCTCTTCTTGCCAAACAAGACGAGGCTGCAGAGGAGATGGAAGAGGCACGACAAGAGGCGAAGTCACTTTTGATGGGGTACACTGCATTGGATATCTTCGCACTTGGTTGGGATAGAGGTACCAAGCGGAATGAGGAGGCGCATGCACAGAGAGCATCAGGATAGGGGCCTGGTAAGAACCTTCAGGACCTTCAACAAAATGGAGAGCGTCAACATGTGACTTCAATGCACCACAGATTGGTACTAAAAACTCGATAAACCTACAACTGATCATAATGAATGCCGTCAACGACTGCACAGCACAATCTCGTATCTACGCTTCACTGACTCACGTGAAACAATAACGATCTGAACTTCTGGCCTCCAAACACACTTGTCTCGATGTATCGCCATCGGCAATGTTTCCACCACGAAAGGCGTGGGTACGGTCACTGGGCCACAAAGATCAATCCGTAGACGCTCATCCTTGCAAAAAATCTCCATAGTCATTGTCATACTTACTGCTTTCTCTCCAGTCTCTATTTCCGCTAACTATCTAACTCAACAAACAATGGAACCCATATTAAACGAGAGCAAGAAGCGAGAGTTTCTATATGCATACACAGAACTCATGGAGGCCGAAGAAGAAGTACAACGCATAGCAGTAGCACTCGATGAAGCCCATACGGATCTCCACATGATCACCGCGAGACAAACCGCCAAAAACAAGCGAGAACTTGAGCAAGACATCAGGAAGTTCGAGAAGGAATACAGAGCAAGTTTGGTAGAGAGAGATGCGAAGCGTGACGAACTGGCATATCACGTCAGGAGCAGAAGCAAGGTGCAAAGCTTCTTGATTGGGGCACAGATCGAAAGAAAGTACTCTGAGCACGCTCAACTGCAAAGGAAGGACTCGAATGTCTCTGGGAAGCATCTATGATTCCTGGAACGATTTTGTGCACTTATAGAAAGTGTCGTGTATATGCTTCTTGGTCTGTCACAATGATGCATGACTTCGTTTATCGAGGCATCATGGTGAATTGATTGCTACTCAACCATAGTGTCCTTTGTATGATTCTTACGTGAAAACTGTTCTTGAATTTTGCGGTGATGTATCACTCGTGTCCAACTCGGTACTATGCAGGGTTGAAGGGAGCCTGAGCGAGCAAATTCACATGCCTACATATGTAGAGAGAGAGAGTAGTGTTTTGCTCGTACGAACTCTACATATGTATGAATTAGTGAAGCCACACACAAGGTGAAAAGACCTCCACAGGTGCAGTATAAAAAAGTATCCACAAATTTATCACCCTCACTTCTCAAAGACTTCCTCATACGCATCGCAGCGCTTAACACGACCAACTACTTTGCAAACAATCTCTAGTACCCATCATGGTTTCTGACTCCGAAGTCGTGGAAACTCTCATCAATCTATACAAGGAGCTCGACGATTGCAAAGATCGACTCAACTCGTTTGTTCCAAGAACCAGACAAGAAATCAGGCATCGTACGGAGCTCCAGGGCGACCTGACGGCGACGCGCACGGCAATCGATGAGACACTAGCGCCGTACCACGGTCATGATCGCAAGATATGGACTCTTGGTATTTCAGTAGGACTGCATTTGGCTCGAGAGGCTACAACTCAGCGTCAACGTCGACGTCGGGTTGGGTTTGCGGATTGAGTCAAAGAGCTTTACTGTTGGACGCCAATGAAGGGACGTATCAGGTCACGAGAAACAACGTTTGGTCAGAAGACCACCATTCTCCTGATTTGGTGGTTGACTGACCCCGATTGCTTCGGCAGACAATTAGTCGTTTATCATTGTGGTCTCGTCACGAGGTCCAGTCATCCTACGGATTAGCAGATAGAAGTGGGCGGGGGACATAGTTATACTATCGATTTAGTGACGCTGTTGAATCTAAGATGTATGTGGTGTACTTGTTTTTGGTGATTCGATATCTCAGACCAGTGTAAATCTTCGACTGCGTCCACGGTACCTCTGTTGAAGTCAAGTCCCGATAGCTCCATTGGAAGGTTTACTACAATCGTTGTCTTTTCTGTTGCACGTGTTGCAATTTTTAAACCTGAGCGCTTCCCGGCTTTGTGAATGACGTGATGCATGCTTATGAAAAAAGGAAGTGATTGTCGGCCTAGAGCAAGCTGTTTTCCCTGTATAACACCAAAGATGTGAATCAGGAGCACACACAAAAATCCCGGGAGATGGTTATATGATCGAATTCCCGTCATTCGAGACTGCAGCCATCCTATCCTGCTACAACGTTTCGATTTCCCTGATCACCGACCTGTACCAGCCATCACTACCCGCCATGACCGACAAAATCACAACCCAAGACCAAGCCATAGAGTTACTCTCCTCCCTCTACCAACAAATCACAGACCTAGACCTAAAACACAGAGAAACCAGGTCCCTATCCACCACCTCCCTCTCCACCGAAGCCGCAGAAGACAGACTCAAGCTCCTAGAAGAGCTGACGCAAGAACGCGGTCTCGTCCAACGCACGATCCAAGAAACGCTAGAGAACGCCGAGTTCACACGCCGATACAGTTTCGCACTCGGCGTCAAAGTCGGCGAGAAGTTGGCCAAGCAGAGACAGCTAGAAGCCGAAGGATTGACACCTTATTCGCCAGATGTGCCGGAGCAGGGTGATGATGAGGCACGCCTTCTGGCTGCGTACACTACGTTCATGGAGTTGAATGATGAGCTGGTTGGGAAGATGGCTGCGCTGGAATTGAATGGTGAGCCGGATAGGAGTAAGGTGGAAGAGGAGTTCGGGAAGGAAGGGCAGTTGGTCGTGCAGGATATTTTGGAGAGCTTGGGGACGGATAGGCTGGAAAATTTTCTGCGGGCTGTTCAGGTTGGTCGGAGGTATTGTGGGGAGGTGAGTTAACATCGGGATGATTGATGGAATAGGTGGAGAAGGACTGGAGACCATCGGAGAATAGATCGTAGCTTGGCTTGGGAATCGGGGCATTTAGTTAGCGTTGTTTAGAGTATAATAAGCTTCGTATAATTTTGGAAAATAGAAATTGAAGAGGCCTGTAAATGGTACACAAGTTATGGTTGGAGAGAACTTCTATCTGGCTGCAGAGAGCAGACCTCAGCCACAGTAAAGAACATAAGAAACATATCCAGGATATCCATCTAATTCGGCATCACTCCTCCTGGAATTTCTTGGAGCCCTAAAGCATGTCAGTGATAGCGTGACTACACAAGGGGCCATACTCACAACTATCGCCATCAACATCTTCGACCATCGTCTGTGGAATCGTGCACTTCATGGCTTCTTCCGGGGTCTGGTCCTTCAGCTCCTTGCACTTATCGTTGTCGCAACGAGCATTCATAGCGCGCTGAAGCGCATCACCTTTCCAGCCGAACATATCTGACGAACGCAGGACAAGATTTAGCAAATTCTATCGAGAGCAGAAGGAATAATTCTAGGCCGGTGGGTACCTTCAAGTGACCTTCAAGTGGGGATTGACTTACAGTCGCCGTGATTGCCATGTCCCGTACTATTGTTATCAGTATTAGCTCACGGACAGTTGAAGGCACTGGGACTCCTCCAGCGTGCCAGGACAAGGCTCTGTGACTTACGCGTCTCCCATACTGAACACAAACGGCTGGCTTCCATCCTCTGGCCAGAGACTCTTGTTATTGTATGGCCTGGAGTCAAACATGACTTCATACATCAACTGCGGCAGATGCACTGGGTGCGTATCAGGACACTTGCCCCGTTGTAACTCGGGTGTATATGGTCTGGTAACCACCGGATCGGCGTACGGCTCGAATGGAATCGTCGCGTACGCGACGTGCGATTGATGGTCTGGCGAATCGAGGTTTACGCCGTCCCAACAGGTCGGAAAGGTGACTTGAGTGCGGATGCCGCCGGGGCAGAAGTGGTTGGGGAGGGAGGTAGTATCGTTGCCAGTGCAGGGTGCTCCACCAAATGGAGTGAAGTCTGCACCTTCGAAGCATCGGTGGCAGATACCACGGGATTCGCCAGCAGTGCTTCGGAGGGTGGGGTTGCCAGCTAGCATGCGGAAGCCCTAAGATAATGTCGTTAATCTTGTGTTGTCGGTCACACCGCGAAAGACTTGCCGGCTTGAAAGCTGTGACATTGCTGACGCCATCGTAAGGCGCGATATAATACACCGTCATGCCGCCTCTTTGTCTCAACCCGCCATTCTCGAACTGCTGGACGCGCTTGAAAGTGCCGTTGCGACCGCGGTAGTACAAGGCAGCTGTCCAGTAGTTACTGAAGTCTTCACTGCAATGGAACATCAGTCTCAGCAGAGAACTATTGTCGAGCCCCGTACCTGAAAGTGCAACTTGTGCAATTCGAGTGGCCTGGGAGGTCGTATTCCACCGGCGGCATATCCGCGCGGAATCCATTGCCTCCTATGATCTGATGCACATGCGGCGTACCTACCATACCAGGATTGACCAGCGGATCGAGGCGCTCGACGGTGAGCTGCGAGCAGCCAAAGCGTAACATGTGTGCAGCTTGTGCCTTAACGGCGCCCGCGAAGGCGAGGACATTGAAGATTGTGGACCGCATGGTGAACGATAGGTCAACGATTGAATCCTGGAATCAAGAAGTTCACCCCGTGCGCAATGTATATACAATTGTTTGACCCGGCACAGTAGAATATCGCAATCCCAGAAGCTGCGCATATTTGCAATCGTGTGGGGCCCTGGCAAACTGCCGTCGTACCAAGAGAGGCGAGATAATATCGCAGTTGAACTTCGCTACCGGGTATGGGAGGCCTGAGGTTACTCTTAATTAATATGGAAGTCGTGGTTTCTGGCCAAGGTCGTCTACCTCATCAAGCGATAGCCAATCAGAAACATGATCGTTGGATGCTCGAGCCTGTCTCTCATACAGATATCGAATTCCGAAGAATAACGAAGATAAGAGAAGTAGGGAGGCAAAGAGGTCTGGTACGTTGAGGATGGGTTTGTTGCTTGATGCAGGACTGATCTGCGAGCAGGTCTGCGAAAATCTCGAAGTAAGAGTTGTAGATTCTCCACTAGGGAATCAATGGAGATAGATGATATGGTAACTTCTGAGTTTCTCATGCAGCTGCCAGCTCAGCTGGGCGCTCTCGTTTGCATTGTAGCTCATTGATTTGCGTTGATCCAGCTTCAGCTTCGACAACGTTGTGCGACGTATCTAGTTCCCGAGGATACGGAGGATACGCGGTGTCACCTTGGCAGTATGCTCCATCTGGATGATGATAAGCGTATCTAGTCGACTTCTGATCGAAGCCACTGTCTGTAACGTCGACGTCGGGTTGCTTAGCCTCTTTTCTTCGTCTGTTTCGTCGCAACAGTAGCAATACCCCGATTATCAGAGCCATGAGACCTGCTACCCCAACACCAACGCCGATACCCACCGAAGCTGCTGTCGATAGTCCACTGTGTTCTTTGTTGCTGGTGGAACCCCCATTTTGTCCTGTGCTCGTGGTTGGTATCGCGCTAGGTGTCATGGTCTGTAGATTGTCAGTCTGGACAACGAGAAAAAGGTGGTAGTCTCACTTGAATCGTCGAAAACGCCTCGTCATCAATCTTGCCCATTCTCGTGAAATTGAAACCTTGATTCTTCTGTTGACCAGCGATATCATTCGTCATAGCCATCAAACCTGCATCTTTGACAAACAGATTCCAGTCACTGCCATTGGCGACGGTCTTTAAAGGGAAGAGACCATTGTTGAAAGTTTCGATTCGCCAAAACGATTCGAAGGAGGCAAGGGATGCGTTTCGTGTGATAACAGTTGTTCCACCATTCTGACTTTCACTACTGGTGTTCGCGCGTACACTGAGGAAAGCGGAACCTAACGAGGATTGACTTCGAATGATGTATGATGAATTTTCGATTGGATATATTTGCCAACGTTGCAATGGAGATGAAGTGTTGGTCGTTTGGAAGAAGACGGCTGCAGTGGGACTGTTCGCTGTCGGGCGGAAGCCGGTCATCGACAAGGTGTCGAAAGTCGGAATTGTAATCTGATACCAGTGATTCTGATCGAAGAGAGACATGTTGAAGGGTCTGCAATCGACCTAATTGTGAGCCCGTAGGTGGTGAGAGTTGGTGTTGAGTTGTCGAGGTGTCAGACATTCTGAGGTGGGAGGGACAGTAGGTATAATAAGTTTTCGAATAAAGGCAGTGGAAGGACAGAGTTTCGAAGAGGCCTAAAATAAGACTGTGAGCGATGAACGAGATCTTGTATTGCTGCTGATTGGGTTCGCGTATGGTTCACGTCGCACCATGCGTCAGCCTTAGGAAGTTATCCCCTAGCTAACCGACGAGCCGTAAAATTCGCTGGTATTGGGAGCCTTATTCGAACATCAGTCGAGAAATTAGCTACCTGTGATAGGATGTGTGGCGGGGTGCGAAGGCTGAGTGGATGAGCTAGATGCTTGGCGTGGCGATCTTAGGTATGAATAGATCTTAGTTGCATCGCCCTCATGTCAGATGTAGATCGCTTTAAGGTAAGAGGGAATACGCTTGACGAAATCGATATCACTAATACTCAAAGGTTCGCATGGAGGAAAGTCCAAGTAGCTGTCATGTGCAGGAACCAGCATTGCCAACCTCTCGAAAACTATGTTGACGCTCTGCGCAAAGATACTGCGCAATCCTCTCCAGCATTTCAATAAAGACATACCACAATCGAACAAAGGAGGAAAATGGAGATTGATAGTGAGGATTGTGTTCCTTCGAGATTGGACGCTTTTCAATGTCAGAAACCGAACCGGATTTTCCTTCATGCTGGGAGCTCCTGCGGTGACCGAGGTGATCGAGGATCGTTTGACGCTAGCTCGTATCGTTCTTTTTTCGTTGACTCTGACCGACCAAATGGTGATTTCCACCAACTGCTCCTCTCCACTGTTGGAGGTCCCTCGAGGGACTCATTGCTTCTCACGGTAGGTAGTTCAGCTATCGGGGTTTGGCCAACTATGCTCGTCGACAATGGTAGTGCTGAATCTATGCTCGAGCAAATTTCTGAGCTCGGGTCTCGAATCTTCTTGCCTGCTCCGCCGCTCGGATCGTCCACACGTCTCTTCCGACCTCGCCTCTTGCCGAGGATGTATGCAGCTATCGCTCCTACGATAGCGATCACTCCCAACGGTACCCCAACTCCGATGCCGATTTTCGCAGCCTTTGTGATGCCGTGATTCTTGGATTTTGCAGCTTTGGAGCTCGTAGCAGTGACAGTTGTGCTAGATTTTGTTTTTGTCTTTGACTGGGTACTGGCTTCTTCGGCTTCTCTATTTGCTCTTAGCAAGATACATGTTGTATGGGAATGGAACGGGTTCGCTCCTACCTCTGAAACTCCGAAGTATATTGGACCATTGTTGCGGTCGGGGTAGTAGTTGCTAGAGGCACCTGAATTGATGATCCATGGCGCTGTCGAATGAAATCTGGGCCTGTAGCTCCAGCAACCCATATCTCAGCGGCAACAAGAAAAGGCAAGATTATGAATCGCATGATAATTTCGACCAGAGGGACAGGAAGGGATTTACGGCATGTGCAGAGAACAGGCTGCTACCTCTTCTTATCATACCTGCGACTCCTACATATCCGGGCAATGGTACTGCCGGGTCAGGCGCCCACTGAACCAGAAGGGTCGCACCCGCATGCATCAAAGAGTCAGGCATCCAACGATCATCAAACAAATGAGAAGATAGCAGGGCGACAGAGCTTTCCTTGTCTTGAAGATCTCGCTGGTCAAGGACAGAGAGCATGGTTGATATGAAGACGTACGGCGAGGTGGAGGCCGCTGATTGTCGCCGCCGATGCAAGAATAGATAACCATGCTTAGACCGGTTAGCGCATCTGCACGCTAGATATCCTGAGCTTAGCGTCATCTGGGCTCCCACTCAAAATTCGTACCTCACACGTCACATCCCCTGATTCCTCGATGGCCCCCAAAACCTTCTACGTCTACTCCCTGGACTCAATCAAGTAATGCTCGGGTGGAATTCTCTTTCTTGACTTGGCCGCTGCGCCGCGATCGCAGGCCTGAGGTAAGGAGTGCTGAAGCCTTGTTCCCGCACATTTCGGGGCGGACGCCATCAATAGCCAAACTTATGGTTCGTACGTCTGAATGAGCCTGCATAAACTGATCCCGCTATACCAATATCTACGTTGATGTCCTCATTTACTGGCCAGGTCAGTTGTATCATCCCCTGTTTGTCCTCTACATCCAGCCGCTCACATTGTCCACCGGACAACGGACAGCTGACTGCAAAAGCAATCCTACTATCATCAGCGAAATGTATGGTAAGTAATGATTGGCCTTCAATTTCTAAATGTATTGCGCTCGAAGATTGTACGCCGGCTCGATTTAGATGGGAAGTTGGACCAAGATGTGTTTACACCTCACCATTCCCCAAAGTAATGACCCAAATTTTTTGGAATTCATGGTATACCTTAGACTTCCTTCGAGAACGCACATCCACTGTGTCAAAAAGAGCTAGTATTTGAGGCTCGCGTCGCCGAGCCCGACGGATGGCTGCCTTAATCAGTTACCGACGGCCTCTGGTTGCTTCTTCAGATTCCCAATCTCCATTATACATGGTACTCTAAACGCATGTTTTCTCAAGCTCGCGAGATGAGTGGAAAAGAAAGGAGTCTTTGCATCGGAGCTTGGACACTTCGTTCGTCTGCGCGTCCGGACGTTCAATATGCTCAATACGGCAATAGAGGGAAGTGATTCTATGCTGCCGACTGAAAAAGACAACCCTGCCAGCTGCGAAGCCAGAGGGACTGCGAGGATAGAGCCCAAATTTGATGTGTTGCTAAATAAGCTCGACCAAATCCATTCTTTTTTTAGGAAACCTGCCAAGACCATTGTATACTGTAAGGTCGCCGCGACCTCACGGTTTCCAACTCATTACCCCTGACAGAGAAAGAGAGTCTGTTTTCACTCTAAGTATGACGTAATCACGACCCTCCACGTGAATCACTGTTTCACTCACCGTCGGCCTCCTCCCCTCATTGTTTCTGTTCACCGTCCCGCCACACTATCGTCCAATACACAATACCGCCCCGGCTGTTCTCCGGCTTCTGCTACTCACGGTCTCATCAACCGCTACTTAGAACCTCGAACCTTCTTCCTCTCCCGTTTCTCCTTCCCTCAACTTCAACTTCAACCACCATGGCTACTCCAAACCCTGTGCGAAAGCGCAAAGCACCTTCCCAGCTCCCGGCTCCCTCTCCTTCCAAGAGAATAAGGCGCGATGAACCAGCGCAACCCCTTGCCCCTCACTCTCTCGCAGCCGTTGCTGCACCGTCCACTCCCGCACCGGCTCCCGCCCCTGACCCTGCCCCTGCGAACACTGACGGCTGGAAGATTGCACCGGCGACGCCTTTCGAGGGCAGCTGTCCCATCGACTGGTCGAAAGTGGAAGGTCTCGGCCCTGAGCATCGGGCAGTCTACGAACTTCGTGCACCCTGGAGGCCTGGCAAGCCTGAACTCTCCCAGCCCAAGCAAAGGGATCTTCTGAACCAGCAGTTTGGTCTCAAACAAAACAATGAGACATGGCGCAGGAAGTTCCAGAAAGCGAATGAATTGGTCGTGAAAGCCTTTGGGCTTTGGTGGTTGCGGGAACCGACCGGTTTGAGCCCGGAGCTCATCGGTGAGCAGCTCAAGAAGGCTAAAAAGAAGAAAAAGGATGACAAGAAAGAGACTCAAGCAAAGAGTACGGTTAAGAGACGTGTCCGCCGTACCATCAAATATGACGGCGACACATTCACCTTCCACATTCAGGAACCTGGGATGGGCGAGGGCAAGTGGGAAGAGAAACGCGAGGTTCCGCTCAATGTCGCTCGCCACATCTCCGAGGTGGTCGCCAAGTTTGTGGAAGAAGACACCTTGACCATGGTCATCGAAACCACTCCGAAAGTTCTTGACCTCTTTACATCCCTATTCGCCCCGAAGCGTCGTTCTGCCCTCCCAGCCTACGGCTACAAGATCATCCAAGATGAAGATGGCTCCATGTGCTTTCTCGAAATCCCGCTTAACTTTACCCAACACGACGTCTTGGACCTGTACATCCTCGCCTCTATCCTAGACAGCACCGATGCATGTGACATGGCACTAGACCATTTTCGCGACACCTTTCTCCAAGAGCAAAAGCTCCGCGAAGAGTTCCGCAACGGTACCCGGCTCTGGACTGATATCCCCCGCGGACCTATCCCCAACCTTCTAGATTTCGAGCCAAAGCACCTGAATGAACTCTGGGAGATCACTCCTCATGATGACGCTGCCCGAGTATTTTGGTTGGACGTACTTGAGCTGAAGCATGCTCAAGCATACGACAAGATTATGAGCGAGCTCAGCGAGTACAGCGACGGCTTTCTTCATGACTACAACAAGCGTCTTCTACCGGAGCAGCGCTTCGAGATTCTGAACCCGCCATGCGAGCCCGAAAGAGACTACGAAGTTGAAGAAGACAGTGGTGTCAATGCTAGTGGAAGCAAAATTTTCAATGAAGATCCCATAGAGATTGTTGACGATTCGGCATCTGACTCTGGCTCAGACGTTGCTGAAGTTGAGGAGGTGGAAATGGAGCCTGTCGATCTCGAGGATGTTGTGGAGAGCATCGAGCATGAAAACACACCCGAAGAAATCGTTCACGGTGTTAAGTACGATCTTGCTTCACAGTCCGTTGCTGGAGGCAGCGCAGTCTCCAAGAGCCGAAGTGTGTCACTTCACCTGCAGGATACACCTTTCCATGGTACGGGCACACTGGCTATGATCAAAGAAGAGGAACAAGAAGATGTTGGTTTCCAAGTCCAAGAGGAAGAAAAACTTGGACTTGATCACGAAGTGGCAGACATGCGACACCTTCCGGGAGACGCTTATTTTATTGGAGAGAGCGTCTTCGGAAATGGGGTCTCACAAGGAGAATCCGAAGGTGATGAGGGACAAGTGCACGTACAGCACCCTGGCAACGGGGCATCAACATCTATGGCTCCATCAAGCACAGAGGACCAGGTGCGCTCTCGCGAGCCTTCTTTGGAGCAGGAAGCAGCCCCTGCAGATGATACGGGTCCGAAAGTCATCTTGGAACCACAACCGAACAATATTCCGGGACAAGGTCTCACTCCTGCTTCAGACTCGGGATACTCCTCCCCACTTCGACAGGGCTCCCAAACCGCACAGCTCTCCAGCTTCACGTACTCGCCTCCAGTTGGTCCGCATGACCCTGCTCAGCTCATTGCTGCGAACCAACATGACTTCTGCACAATCTACCACAACCATGCTCGCCATAACCTGCCATGCTATAAGCTTTCAGTTCCGGCGCGTACTTCCACAGAGAAGGTCGACGACGAAGTAGATGATGCTGATAGATCATCTACTACCCGTGTCACCATCACAATCGACAGCATTCCCGGCTTTAAGATCCTGAACCACACTGGCTACTCCCGCCACGAGTTCCGCCAGCTACCCCGGATCTTTTCGGATTGGGACTGGGCGCGTGTTCGAGCAGTGAACTGCTATGAGCAGCTCTCGTATGAAGGACTCGACTATGGTAGAGACATGAAACCCCTGATTTTGCCGCATCCGATCTACTTCGATCACGCATATACCGGGCCGGGCCCATGCCCATTTCAAGACGAGTTCGGACGATGGCCATCACACCCGGGTCACCGCAACGCTGAGTGGCACTTCAATCCTGATGATGCATCTGGGGAAGTTGACGGCGATACCACTATGCTGGATGTTTCCGAGGAGTTTATACGAGTCGTCGAGGAGGACACAGAGCACATCCAGGATCAGGACGAAGAAGATGATATCGACCAAGGTGACCGCGACGATGCAGAGCAGAATGAAGACGGCGATGACGATGTGGATGGAGTTTCTGAGCAAGTCGCCGATGCTGGTAAAAAGAAGAAGAAGAAACCTGGCCACCCGAAGAAAAACTCAAAGGACAAGGCCAATGATGAGCCTCCGCCAGCGCCCTGGGTCGACCCTATCAACGTCCCGCGTGTGCAAGATAAGGATTGGCAGCCGACTGCGCCTGTATTCTCGCGTTCCGGTTACGGACTCGAGGGTTGGGGCTTCCAGAGTATGGCCTGGTAGTCGTCTTCCGTGCGCAATGCTATTCGTGTTGATGCACTGCATAGCGCGCGACCATCTACACAATCCTCACACGTGCTGCTTTTCTATCGATCAAATTTTCTTGGCGGTCGGATTTTAATCACTTGCTTGTGCTTCTTCAGTTTTGCGTACAACTGAATTGTGTTATTAAATTGGCGGGGTGCCGTCCAAGAGGCTTGTGCGACAGAAGTATGGCGACAGAAGTATGGCGACACTACAAAGATTTACATGGGCTATGCGAAGGCCGGCCTTTTGACTTTCTAGGCAGCTTAACATGCTTACGTACGAATTGAACATTGTATATTTGCTATGATCTTCAGAATCGCATTACCTGAATGGTATTTTGCATAACAGCACCATCAAATATGTTTGCTGTCAAGTGTTTTTGACGAGAAGAACGATACCGCAGTGGTCGACCGCCCGTGAACAAATTAGTGCACGGGAGGATATGGAAACATGCAAAATGACCGGGTAGAGCAGTTGACAACTTAAATACACATACATGTTCCGAGACTATGAAGCGAGAATCCAGGCAGCAGCACACCCGTAGTGATGATGGACTACTCCACCTAGGCAAATTCTATGTCTTCCTCTGTGTACTCCATTTCGACTGTTCGACAATCAGCTTCCACTTCAACGGGTTAATAGTACTCGGGTAAAGCATACAGAGATCTGTCAAGTCGGGGTATAAAATGTCGAACTTGGCCTTGACCTGTTCCATGATCTCCGCCATTTGAGACCTCGGGATCCCCTTGGGAATTCTTAGCCCCAATGTGATACGGTCCTGACCCTGTACGACTTGGTCTTTCCCCTGGAGCTTTTCCGGAATCATTTTCTTCACTTCGTCTTTGGTGGATGCGACCTGTGTTGATCGTCAGTACGGTATATTGTTGTCAAGGCAGTAGGTCACGCTTACTGTACGCCATTCCAAAGGGGGGTCATCGGCGATGCATCTAACGATGATGGTGGGCATGGTTAGGGCTATTGTATGGTAGGAGCTTAAAGATCAAAATCGGAAGGGATAAGTCACTGCATGGTGTACTCGAATTTATATTGCGCGCAGAAGGTTTAGCCGAGAATACGGCAGTAACTCGCGCGAATGTGGCAGCAACTCGTACGGATGTAGCAGCAATTTCAACGACTGGTGTTAAGCGCTCATAGCCCTTTCGGGTAGGACCGGTTTTGTTGTATATGCTACAAACATGTGTTGGAAAGCTGGTTGGAGCGTGTAGCAAGCAGTGTGTGTGAGTATTACTAGTCTACTTCTACCCCGGTTAGTACAGGAGGTAAAGTAGATCTAGGGGCATTAATATGGCCTCACGCTCGTAACTCAACGCCATATGGATCATCGCACTCAGTTCCCCCCACAACAAGATGGGCATTGCAGGATACGGAAACATGTAGAACACGATCGAGTCTAGCCGTTGACATTTCAAATACACATACATGTTCGTAGACTTTGGAGCGACATAACTGCAGTAGCACACCCGTGGTGATGATGGGCTACCCTGTCTATCTGATGATCATACCCTAGGTATCTTTTGCTTCATACTTGAATGTATCTGTACCAAAATTAGCTTCCACTTCAACCGTCTGAATAGTACTTGGGTAAAACATACAAGACTTATTTTCCTCCTTGGCCCTGATCTCTTCGAGGATCTTCTCAGCGTCCTCGGAACTCAGGTGCTCCTTGGGAAACTTGATCCATCACGTGTCAGGACGGCTTATGCGCCGACTCCATACAACAGGGTCTCCCTCATACAGGCTTTCTGGAACTATCTTTTTCAATTCAGAGGAATCGAATGCCATGTCGTCCTTTGTTAGCCGTCAGTAAAAGCCAGTAACAGCTTGTTGTTGTTAGAATAATTGGTCACACCTACCATAAAATTATCCGGCGGGGTGCCATCGTAGCTGGTATCTTTGACGGTAATAGTGGGCATGGTTAGAAGTATTGAATGAGAAGAGCTTGATAAGCAAAGTCAGAAAATATAAGAGGTAAGTGACTAGATGTGTACATGAATAAATAGTGCGCGCAAATTCCATGTTGCAGGTAAGGTTAACCCGAGAATGCCGCAATAACTCGCACGAATGTAGTAGCAACTCGTACGGATGTAGCAGCGATTTAAGCGGCCAGTGCTAAGCGTGCGTAGCCCTTCCAAACGGGAGCGGCTCTGTCTTACACGCTAGAATGATGTATGAATATGCATGATTCTGCCTGTTGCGTGGTTACAAAAGTACCCAATCCGTACAACATGCAATACTTCGTCAACTCACAGTAATGGGCGCGCTTTCTGACATCAATGACGTAGGTATAGTGAATTATCATTTATTTGGCACTGAGATGTCTAGTAGGGAACCTCTGGGATGTATTACTCTATTGCCTGGCTCATCTCTAATCTCTATACTCTAATGTGTCTACACTTTGGTCAGCTTCTATCGTGGTCCGACAAACGGAGCTCCGGAAGGACTCACAGCCCTGAGCCTTATCGTTAGCTACTTTGATGATATCCTTGATCTCGTCCGGGCTCGGAGTATCTGTCGTGATATATATAGTATATCTCAGAGGCTCCTTTGGGTCCTGCTGCCAATTAACTCCAGGCCCTTCGTATAAAGATGCCGGAAGCATCTCCTTGATCTCAACATCGGTAAGCTCCATTTTCTATTGCTAAATTTAGTTTCCAAGTCGTCCTGGTGAGGAAGACATGAGAAGATTACCCCACCCTCTCCTCTGTAGTAGTCGTAGTAATAGACAGCATTGTTAGCTATGTGAATAGAGGGCATGGTTGAACTAGGTCGCTCAGTGCAGACTCGTAGTTTGGAATGGAGATTTTGAAGTAGCGACTCACTGTCTATCTAATACACCTTATATGTGTGCAGAAGTTTGCTACAGCTAAGCCGAGCATGTACCAGCGGCGACTTTCGCGGACAGTTTCAAGTGCGTGTCTCCTAACGCCAGAACCCAATCAGGCCTATTGGCATAGTGTGGGGTTCCCCGGGTACCAGCGGCTCAGTCACTGTTCCCTATGCGGTCCATCGCCTACTCCCAAAAGCACACGGTTCGTACATCGTGCAGTGTCCAATCTGATCACATCAAAATTCGCGATCTACATGGTTCTACCTAGTTTCAGGTGGGAAATTGGCTCTTCTAGGACTATGGCTCTTTGAAGAAGCTGAAAGGCGAAGCTGTGCCGAAAGGTGCGCACACCGGACTATTTTTACGCTACTAGATTCGCTTCACATAAGTTGTCTCTAGGGATGTCAAAGGCTTCAATGGGGTGGGTGGCGTGTACATGTTCTGTCACTTTGCGTACTGCACTCAGTCTGCAGAACTCCATATATTTTCATCGACTCTACAATTTTCTTGAGCAACAAACCACCAAGCAAACTAAAGTGAATAGAAAGAATGAACAAGAAATGAAGCATCAGACCCTACTCAGTCCCACTCAACACTTTGCTACAGTCCAATATGCCCAGCCCTTACGCGGAAGCACTTGCCGAGGCAGTGACCGTGCTAAGGGTTGAAGCAACACCAGCCGGGGCAGACCCAGAAGGAGGAGGGCCACCCCCCATGCCACTTCCGGAGTCTGGGTTCTCGACGCCCCCATCCGAGGTCCAGTACACGGCAGGAGTGACGTTGTAGGAAGCGGTGTTGTCAAAGCCAAACGAGATCCAACCAAACAGACCTTGCTCGACGTCGTCGCCCAAGAGAACATACTCGATCATAGGATCAGTAGTGTCAGCCTCCTCAGCGAGAATGCTGTCTTCGGCGTTGGTGGTCAACTCTTGCGTGTTGGTGTTGTACGGTGCCGTCGTCTCGACGAGCGTGATGAGATCCTGGTCCGCGAAGATCTGCCCGACATGTGTGACGTTGCCACCCGAGAGCGTGTTGTTAGCAAGAAGGGTGGCGTCGGTGTGGGTGAGCACGTGGATGTGGGGCTGCATTCCAAAGTTAGTAACCAAAAGTGTGTTTCATGAATTATGTGAGGCCAATACTAACCGCACGGCCGGTGTAATGTCCAGGGAAGATTGTGTCGAACTGCACCACGCCAGTGTCATCAGACAGCTGGATGCCACGCAAGAAAGTGTTGTCGATGTTGGTCGAATCGTTGCTGTTTCCATTGCCACTAGCAATAACCCCGGCGTACACACCAGTCGCGTTGCAGTGCCACAACTCAAGATAGGCTTGTGGGACTGGCTCACAGGTGTTGACATCGATAAGCTGGATGTCGAGATGAAGTGGCACACCAGCTTGATCCTCTGTAACATCCGTGCGGACTACTTCACCTTCGACCCAATAGGGACCTTGGGTGACTTCTGGAGTCAAGATGCAGCTGTTGTTCCCGGAGAATAGTACGGCGGGATCGGTGTCCGCAGTGACGCCCGTCAGGTTGGACGCATGGGAAGTGCTGAGGATCGTATCAAGGTCACGAGCTCGGAGGATAGACTTGTCTGTCTTTTGATTAGCATTCATTCCAACGGACCTCTTGGACATTGAGAATGATGGCGTACCT
The DNA here is from genome assembly GCA_010405375.1 of Lophiostoma macrostomum CBS 122681. Classification (NCBI taxonomy): domain Eukaryota; kingdom Fungi; phylum Ascomycota; class Dothideomycetes; order Pleosporales; family Lophiostomataceae; genus Lophiostoma; species Lophiostoma macrostomum. The sequence continues at coordinate 3,251 of MU004419.1, read as the reverse complement.
TGAGCAATCGACCTCTTCGCCCTCAGATCCTGAAGCTTGGCCTTGCGGCGCTGCTGCATGACAGCATTATGGCCGCGTGCCTCGAGCTGGTCGGCGCAGTGAGCCAAAGATCTCTTATGAGTGCTTAGATACTCTCGACGCTCGACAATCTCTTTGGCATGCTCTTCGGCACTCTGCCCGGGGTGCGCAATGGAAAGACCGGCGAGCAAAGCTGCGCTGACGACGGATGCAAACTTCATTTTGATAGATGGTAATTGGACGTTTGAGTAGTGAGTGAAGATGTACAAGAAAGAAAGGAATGTTGATGCTGGATGATGAGCTCGTACATTGCTTCCGCTGATGTTTTATACATGTCGTCCCCTGGCGAGTGCTTCCACCTGTTGTCGTCTGCCATGGCTATGTCGCGAAAATGTGTTGACGCTCAGAGCAAAATTGGGAGTGTCCACCGAGCCTCGTCGTCAGAAGCATACGCAAGGCGCTAGTGTAGACGCCGCTCCCGACTTGGCACATCTTGGCATAGACTTTGGTGAATGTGAGGATAGGGGTCCAATATTGCGCTGTATTGTAGAAAAGTACAACATTTACCCCCGATAAGTGCGACTTTCCAGAGACTACTAACCCCATATGTTCACTTTCGTTTGGATATTATCCATTTGTCTTCGCAAAAGCAGTCTGAGTTCAGCGCACTGACCTTCTAAAGTTGTACGTTATCGGTCCGACTGCCCTGGTCTAGCCTTGAAGCGCACCCATCAGTCTAATCTTGTTTCAAACACGCTAACCAGGGACGTTGCATGCATTGCCAACACAGATGTTTACCACCAATCAATCGCCACTTATTAGCAAGTGCGACGTTGAAACAAACCTTGGGAAGTAGCGAGTGGGCCGGTCCCGGGCGCCACGCGGCGGGAGAACATCTGAGCTGACGCAGCCTCTAAAGCTTTTCTCCGATTCGTTGATATTGAGGGACAGGATAGGGATGCGGATGACGACAACCTAATCGACACAGCTGTGTTTCCATCATACTAGGGGCAGCTTCCAGGATTTACAACCATGGCACAAACACAGCGTTCCATACCCTAGGTAAGCAGAATTTCCCCACAATTTTTACCCAGCTGGTGTCATTCAAACACACTTCCATTTACCACTCAGTGTTCACAGAATCAAACGTGCTGGTCGGGAACGATGTTGGCGGAAAGCGCATGAAAAAATCGGGTGTCGTTTTCATCTGGCCCACCTGGGCAGAATCTTGGACATTCTTTATCTCGAATCTCGTAGAACACTTCTCTGTTCTTCCTATGGACAGAGCTGGATAGATGGTGTTGGTGCTCGATAGTTTGGGGAGCGGAAGCCCAAAAATTGGTTCGTGATATTCTTGTTCGCGCTGCTGAAGCTATTCGTTCTGCATCTTCAAATCATGTGGAGGCTTGCCACCTTGGTCAGACCCATGCATGCACTGCCTCATCAGTCTCATGTCATTCTCCGTCATCGCTAAATCTGGAAAGTAAGTAATCAGAGTGCGGTCCTCAAGGGAAATCTTTCGGGGTCTTCAGAACGTCGGACAATCTCTAGGGCCATAGGACTTACTATCACTTAGAGGACTACATTGTGCAGAATTGCCTTAATAATATAAGCGCGTACTCGGGGCCTTGAACATGGCCAATCAAACAAAAAAAATTTGGCTTTCGAACAGTGAACGGTCAGACTGCCAGGATAGGTCATCATTCTTCCGAGCTTAAGAAAGAGCACTCTCTCTATAATCCTGTAAGGCAGCATTGCAATAATGTTCGACTTTGTTCTAGTGAGTCGGTCGTTGGAGCCCTTTCCTGCGAAGACAGACTCCTATCCTTGGACTCAGAAAGCCATGACAGCGCGAGATTTCTCAGAGGCAGAACTGAATGGTCCTGCATTGGCTCCTCCCGAAGGGGTCATCCCTAATTTTGAGCATCCCAAACACTACAATGCATCAGGATATACCTTGCTCTGCTTGTTTTTAATGGTAGCGACTGTTGCAATTTGCGTTCGATTCTATACACAAGTGGTTCGTCTAAGCAACATTAAGCTCGAAGATTGTATATCTGCAATCAAACCCTAATTCGGCTCCTTCTTTTAAGTTAGAGTACTAACTACCCTTAGTTTTAGGGTTAGCCGGTTACACAAGTAGTTAAATTACAAGAGATAGTGTTAAGATACTAAACAGAGTTTAAATAGGGAGTTCTTTTAGAATTAATTGGTATTAACCTTTCTATCTTATTTTTTCTAGATTTTATATCTATAGATAGAATGTTTATCTAATAGATATATTATTAATTCTATTTATATATTTCTTATAACTCTCTAATATATCTAAAGTCTAATAAGAAAAAAATAACTATATCTATACTATTCTCTACTATATCTATATAGCCTATATTAGAGTTATAATACTACTTAGCTAGCTATATATTTTTAATTCTTTAAAACTTAGTAAAATATTTATCTAAACTTATTATCTTATACTCTAGATAAATAGGCTACATACTAAAGAACTAACTATAAGGTAAGTAAATATATTTAAGATTACTTTAGAAGTAGTAGTAGTTATTTAAGTATTATAAAATTATATTTAGATATTAATTTAACTATCTATACTACTACTAAGTAAAAAAGTCTATTAATATTTTACTTAAATATAATAGTAATATATAATATAGAGTATAATAATAATAGTAATAAAAGTAGTCTAATATACTATATACTCTTACTAATACTTTTACTTTAAAGCTTTTATTTAGTATTTTTAAAGCCTTATTAGATTAAAATTATATCTTATAATTATTTATAATAATACTCTTATACCTTCTAGAGCTTTAATAATATTCTACTAAAAGTATAGAAGTCTTAGCTCTATTAAATTATTTACTATTATATCTAATATACTAGACGGGCAAGTAGTTAGAATAGGTAAGCGGTTACCCTTTACTAAGACCCTATTAAAATTATAATAACTCTACTAGAAGTAAATATACCTTAACCTATTAATACTTAGAAACCTTTAGAAGAAGCTTATATATAACTTGCACTCTAGGCTATTATATAGAACTTAAATCTCTTAGAAAAATACACTATATTACTCTATAATATCTCTTAATTAATACTAAAAAGATTATATACTAGAGAGTAATCTTAACGCAATTATATACCTAATTTAATAAAGCTTCTTAAATCTAAAGAGTAGGTAATTATTTAGTATATACTTGACCTAGATATATAAG